>PYAF01000982.1:60659-113438 GCA_007407185.1 Glycine tomentella | reverse complement strand
AACAGGTTAAATTTTTATAGTCTTAACTAACTGTAAATTCTATAAATGATATATCCATTCACTTCCTATGAGAGTAGATGCATTCATTGTGCTATTGACAATATAGTATTTTGTATTTTGTATTTACACAAATATATTGGACTAAAAATAATATTTTGTATTTACAAACATTTTTTGGAGAGGTTATCTAACAATTTAAACTGTACTATAAAGTAAAAATTAAAAAACAAACAGTTTTAAAGGTAGAAATAAATTAGAGATTGGTTGAGTGGGATGGACATATAAAAATTATAAAGTATGTAAGCAGTTAGTTTTCTGTTACGAGTTAATGAGATAATTAGTTATAACAATACATTAGTTAGCCATAACTAACTATTCAGATTTATAAATACTCAAGTTGTAACTTAAAGTTCAGTGTCTAATAATCAATTTTACTTCTAAAAAAAACAGTTTTTCTCTGTTTTTGTTTTTCTATTTATTTTTAATTTTTAAATAAAAACAGAAAAGAGATAAAAGAGAAAGATATTTTGATAAACAAATTAGAAATCTGAATTTGTTATGAAAAGATACTATACGAGTTATTCTAGTTCAATTTTTTATATTTTATTTATTTTAAAAAATGAAAACTTATAACATCATGAGACGTGTAGCTTTTTTTTTCCTGCAAACCCATGTATACATTTCCATACCCTTTTCCAAATTCAAAGGAAATTGAGCTTAAGTAAAAAGAAGCCAAAACGACATCGCCTCAAGCAATGAGAGTAAAACGACGCCACCAGATTTTGCTTTCCTGGCATTGGATGGCTATGATAGGATACTGTAGTACGCTATGCTATGCTGTCTCACACCACCCGCACGTTGGAGAGGCTCGCCTTTCAATTAAAAACTATAAAAAATACGCACCAATGAGTACCGGATAATAGTAATCGATAGATTTTATTCTATTTCAAAATTAAAATATTATTTTGGTAAAGATAAAGATTTGGTCTTATTTGTTAAATTTAGGAGTTTAGCAATTTGATTTTATGATTAAGATAATGTTAGTATTTGAATTTTATGCTATAGTTTTGTTTTATATGTAGAGTAATTGGATTGGAGGCTCTGGATTGTGTTGGTGAACTTGATCTGGTGATCATTCTCTAATGTTGTGTCATGAATGCTTGTTATTGTCTTTTGTGCACCACTTTTCTGGTGGAGGAAATACTTTTGTGTATGACTAGAAACTTGAAGAGGAACATAGGTACGTGTGAGAAATAATTACATTTAATTTTAACTATTTATGTTGTTCTTGTTCACTTTTAAATTTTTGCACGAGTTTTTTGTTTTTTTCTTGATGAAATTATTGATTTCAATATTCCTTTGTTTAAGTTATTGATGATCTGCTTCTAAGTATTGCTTCATCTACGGTTAATAAAATTAGGAGTTTTAGTGACCCCATGTTTAAAATAAGCACCAAGAGTTTTTTTCTTTGAGTAAAGAATTATAATTGAACACAGAGTTCACACCTTATGGATGATAAGTTACAAAAAAAAATTATGCTGATGATAATTTATACAAGATTCTTGACTAATGAATGAGAATAGTTTTTTGTGACATTGATTATATAAGAAATCATGAGACATGACAAAAGTTGGTATTCAAACTTTCAAACATTGATAATCTTTTTTCCTTTTTAGGATAGATTATTTATTCATTGGAAAAATAAATTGAAAAAAATATGTGGTGACAATATCAAGTTGCTTGTCACGTTCATAAGTTTTTTCTCCACCGTGTTTAGCAGGAGAAGTCAATCCTTCCATAAGATCTACAAGTTCAGCAATCTCCTCACTTCAATGAGAATGACATTCAAACATATTTCAATTCCAAATCAACAATTTCCTAAAGATTTTGATCAATTGATGTTACATGCTAAATAATACATTATAATATGAAATGAACGGGCTTTAGGGAGTTGAAAGAGAAAAATACTACAAAAATATAAGACTGAAGTTTAGAATTGCATAGCAGCTCAAAATATTATTTCCCTCCAAACTTGTCAAGCCGTCTGAATTTCAAATATAGACATTTCAATTGTTATACCATCAATAAATGATGCTTTATGTATATCATCCAACACAAACAAAATAAAAAATGCAGTAGCTTACTGAAATAAACATGTGGCATTTATGTAGGAACCCCGTACACGTGTCAATCCTCCACGTCAACCCTGCTACAGGAGTCCGGACACACTCCCATTAGTAGTCAAGCTGTTACTCTCGACAGGTTATCTCTAAGTTTATTTATTCAAATATTATTAATAATACTGCAACCACATTTCAAATAATAGGTACCTAATTATCTACAAGCTACAAATTATCTACTATCGAATTATCTACAATATACATATCTACATTTAATTATATACAAGGGCCCAAGGCACACACTCATCTATAAATACAGGTTCCATCTAACCTTTCACTGACTCATTCACACCACAATCACTCGAATACACAATGATTTACATACACAACACATCCCACTCACACAGTCATATTTTTCTCTGTATAATTGATGTACTTACTTGAGCGTCGGAGTCCTTTCCTTTGTTTTGCAGGTCCCCTTTTTTAACAAGGTTGACTCATCGTTCGACATGCAAAATTTGGAACCCACCTGGACCATGTACTAAGGAAAGTCCTCCCCGACATAAACTGGCCCTGACACATACTAAGGAGAGTCCTTCTTGGCTTAAGGTGGCCCTAGCACATACTCCTGTGCATTTGAAGAAGATGGTGAAGTAGAAATTTCTACGATTTCCACAGATGAGGCAATATGTGGGATAACAATTGGAGCCCAAGGACGCTCTATAGGTGCGTCTAATAGAGGTAGTGACCAAGATGATGCCAATGAAGCTGGAGAAGACGAAATCTTTATAACCTCCACGAGTGTTGTCATCTGATCCTAAAATAAAAACATAAAGGGTGAGTTTTTATGCTTCGTCAGGAAAAACACAGAAAGTCCCAGACACAAGTCAAAACACACAGAACTAGCAATACTTCCATACAAAGTTCATCTTATTAACACATATCATGCTATCCTAACCAACAACAAATCATAAAAAGAAATTTTTATTATTCTTAAACCATTCAGCCAAAGTATGGATAGTAGTCTTTAGTTACATGTCAATGAGAATGAAACACATTATTTGTTCCTAATTCCTAAATCTAGATCATATAAAAATGAAGTCACACTAAAATAGTAGAAATAAATCAATTACATGGTAAACCCCAACTGGAAGTAATTCTGTAGTGTGAATAACTGAACCACCAGCAGATCCCAATACAGAGCATCATATGAGATTATATGAGAGAATAATTTAGAACATGATGGAGAATTACCACCTGAAAATAAGAAAGAGGGAGAATAAGCCATAGAAAGATAACCTTCTTGTTTATTCATTTATTTTATTGGTATCCCATTCAGTTAGGCAAGAGGAACAATTGCTATTCAAATGATCTTCCATATCTGGAATGACTTTGCATTGAGAATCCCATTGAAGATCACAGGGTTGAGGCAAGAACATCAAATCATGTATCTCTGAATGAGTTTGATTCCTGTGAGTATAGCCATAGATCTTGATCAACATAAAATTGATAATTGAATGGTCTTATCGTACGCACATCTGAACTAAAACTAGTATCCAATAACCCTAGTGAGTCAAGTGACTTGTTACTAAGTTCCACTAGCAAGTTCAAATTAATTAAATAACTTCTTAACTAAACTAATAATGGAAGGGTTTGTAGCTTCCTATGAATGAATGTTTTTGTAACACCCCGTAGGCCTCCGGTGCGTTATCATTAATCATATCAGATTAGCGCTTAAAACATAACATAAAACTCAGCGGAAGCAAAGAATCGCTTTTCTTGATTCATTATGTATGGAATAAAAGCACATCACATAAAACATACACACAAGACAAAATTTCACACCCCTGCTGATCCAGTTTCTCATACTAAACATAGGCAGATAAACATATACATCAGAAATACACTCAGGAGGAAAGTCTCATATCATAGCATCAATAGTTCTGTACATATATATATATATATATATATATATATATATATACATCAGTGTTTTCACCACACTGTGGTGATACAAAAGAATAACTGCCCTCACCGAGGGTATACAGAACTATACATAACTCAGGTGTACACACACCAACCCTTATCAAGGGTACAAACATATCATCACAAAACTGAGCCTTCAAGCTCCCTCTGCTGCCACCGGCCAAGCAGACATGTCTTCACTAGGGCCTCCTACCCTGAGACTGCTCTCCTCTTCCAGAAGAGTCACCTGTAAAGGTAAATCCCCAAACGGGGTGAGATACACATCTCAATAAGCTCAGGGTCCTTGGAGGAATCTCCTCCACTCTGGCCCACTATCCATCATACATACATCAGGCAATCACAAGCAAATGGCCCACTGGCCTGGCCCTCTGGCCCTTATAACAATATATTAAACATCCAAACATGGCGGAGCTACCTCAACGCCTAAATCAATGTGAGACCGGAAACTCACACCTGCATCATGCCATTAGGTGCTAACTCTTCACATGGATGCACATATATGGTACCTCCGAGAATAGAAGGAGCTACCTCAACTTCTATCCCCATGGTCTGTGGGAACCAATTCCCTGGGAGCTACCTCAACCATGAGCCAACCATACTAGGAGGAAACCATCATCTCCTAGGGAGGTCCATATCTATCTATTAGCCAACAGATCTATCACATAACAAACATAGATGCACACACACATATCATTATGAGGATGCAACAACCAAATGCATGCATCATGAATATGACCACCACTCCCCCGGAGTGTGGTGTGGCCAACCATGTGGGAAATCATCCCCAGGGACCAAGAACTTATCTGGCAAAGCCTCGCTCTGCAGTTCTTTCCCTGCTCTGTGGCTCCCGCCACCGACACTCTCAATGTCAAGCCCTATTCAAGGCATATATCCATATCAAAACCAATCCATAGGCATCCAAGTACAGAAACATATCATATCAGAATTCCCCTATCCTAGGGTTCAATCAAGTCAAGCCCTTACTAGGCTACTCACAGACCCTTCAAGGTCCATCAGGGATGCATACAAAGCATTTGAGTCATTACAGACTCAATGCAGAATGCATATCTGAGCATAAGCTCTCATCAGCCTCATAACAAAATTATCACTGGAACGGTCTAAACCTTAATGAAGGCACCGTTCAACTAGCCTCTCAGGCTCAGAACAATCATAATCAAGGCTCTAGCATGTCATAAACTCAATCAGTGACTCATCACACAGCCACACATGCCTATCACAGAGCCAAGATTCAAAGTTCACCAATTCAGAAATTGAAAGCTAATCCTTCATCACTACATCACTCTAAACAAGATCCTCTACAGGACCTTGGGCTAATTCTAGCCCCAGCTCACATGGGTCACTATTCACAGAAAACCCCAAATTCAAAATCAACCGGAGAAACTCGAGTTTCTTACCTCGGTGGCGACCAGAAAGACTGGAGGATAGCTTACCTTAGCTCGGTTGTCCGTGCTAAGCCTTGGGTCCTTGCCAAACTCAAGTTTCAGAGGTTTCTCAAGACAAAGGAATTCTCACTCACAAAGGGTTTTCAAGAGAAAGGATGAAGGATTTAAGCTCTCAAGGTGATTCTCTCAAGATTAAAGGTTGTAGGGAGGTGTCTATGTCAAGAAAATAGGTCCTAGGAAGCTTGGACAAGCATCAATGGAGGTTTGGGCATTGGGGAAGAAGAAGGAGTTGATTTTCCTTCCAAAATCGAGTTTTGGCCTTTATATACTAGGCCTGCCCGAGGTCTGGCGCGGACTGCGCCACCTCTGGCGCTGATTGTGACACAATCGCGGTGGTTCTGGCGCTCCCAGCGCCACTCCCGCGCCTCTAGCGCCAGCTTCCAAAACCTGTGGCACCCCCAGCGCCACACTGGCGCCACCAGCGTCAACCTCCCTCAACCTCTGGCGCTATCCGTGCCAACCTTGGCGCTGGCCGAGTGGAAAACCAGAGAGAATTGGTTTTCCAGGCCACTTCCCGCGCCACCTCTGGCGCAACCCACGCAGGTTGGAAAAATATGGCGCCCCTAGCGTGAACTTCCAGAGCATCTCGCGCTCTCAGCGCGAACCTGGCGCCCCTGGCGCCATGTTCTAGAGACCATGGCGCTCCTAGCGTGGCTCTGGCGCTCTGGGCGTGGAATTTCCAGTGGGTCTGGCGCTATCAGCGCCAGCCCTAGCGCCATCAGCGCCACACCCTAAACAGGGTTTTCTGCTGTGAATACCCAGCGCCATCTGCGTAAATTCAGCCCTCCTTTTTAAGAATTTTGTCTGCAAAATTCAGAAACATACCTGTTAGCCAACTCGGGATACAGCTGTAGCAGCTCCTGCTCTCGCTCCCAATTTGCTTCCTCAGGCGTTCTGCCTTCCCTCATGGGTCGTGTAGGACTCGTCAGATTCTCCCTAATCTGAACTGTGTCGGGCTCTACCACGTGTGAGGGATCAGCCACATATTTCCTCAACTGGGACACGTGGAACACATCATGCAAGCTTGATCAACATTGTACATGAGCTTTTCTTCACCCATCCTTTTTGCATCAACTCTTTAACCTGCTTTTGAATCTCCTTGGTCTCTTCTAGATTACTCCTATAGACAACTCTATTAGGAAGTGAAGCTTGATTGAATGTTTTTAGTTTAATATTTTTCTATTCTTCTTAGCTTATTTGACTTCTCTTTGACTTTTACTTTCTCATTCTAACTCAGTTTTTGTCTCAGGCAAACTAGTGGGATTAATTGATAATTGTTGCTTATTTTCAGATTTTTTGGCTTACTTGACCTATCTTCCTTGTGCAGTACCTAGAGAGTTCTACAGAACTCCAAATGGTGCATATGAGTAGTCCCTAGAAAGATAAGGAAAAGATCTACAATTTTTTCAGAGATAAGAAGAGGCCAATTCTGTCATTTTAGGCTTGGAAGTCAGAACTCCTGCACTTGAGTTTTGGGCTACGAATTGGTGTAATTAGTAATTAGTTAGATTAGATGGGCCTAATCATGGCCCATCCTTTGCTACCGACTCAGTCACTATATTTTAGTAAAATTAGTTAGTAAGAAAAACACACTTTATTTTTAGCACAAACAATTTTTGTGTTCTCTTTTAGAAGTTTCCATAATTAAAAAGCTATCTCTCTTTTTCTCTCAACTATTCTTCATTGTTCTTTATTTTTCTTATTCTTTTCATCTCTATTCTTCTATTTTTCTCATACAAATTTCGTGGCTCTTACATTGATGATGATCATGGAAAGCTAAACAATCAATCAATCCAAGGATCCAGTATAAGCAAGGAGAATTTGAGTTCTGGTTCAATATTCTAATTTTTATATAAATGTTCATCTTCTTCTTCAATCCTCTTTTCAATTTTCATAATTATGAATATGTTTAGAATTGAAAATGAATTAGGTTATAGATTTATTTCCTAATTTTAAATTTTAATCATAGATTGTGTTACGGATAAAAGATACCCTATCTTTATCCTGTTAATTTAAATATTCAAATCATCAATAACTTATCATTATAACCGAATAGAAGCGGCGAAACATGCAGATAACATATATCTTCATCTCCAGATATCTCGGAAAAACAATAAGAGGCCTCAATAACTTATCTTTAAAGACCCAGAACAGTGGCGCCGTCTGTTGGGACGATAAATTTCGAATCCCACCAACTCGCAATGGCTAACACCAGGAGGCATCAGGTGGCTAGGCGTGAAGAACCACCCAGAAACCTGAACCAGGAAAATATGATAGTAGAAGATGCGCTTTCCAATACGGCCTCATCTCCTGTGGGTCCGGCGGCACACGCACCGGATAGCCTGCGACCGAAAGAAGAGCCCGAGAACTCTCAGCGCTTCATCCAGAACGCTCTCCAGTCTTTATTGACTCGCATGGAGAACCTGGAGAAGCGTTACGAGCTCCAGCGACAGGAGGATATTCAGCGACTAATTACTCAGTTGGAAGAACGCGATAACAAACGAAGGGAGGAAGAGCGCCGGCAACATGCCAACCATCTGGAACACAATCCAGAGGCGGAGCAACCTCATGCAACTAGGAGACCAAGACATGAGACGTCGGCCCGCACCGCTGGGACTAGCAATAGGGATCCGACTGACCATTTCGAGCAGGGAAGAGTATCACGTTCCCACCGTGAGGAATTTCATGTTTCCTCGGTTATAGCACCAAAACATGCTACAGGAAAACTGACGGAAGAAGTCATCCGCCGTCCAAACCGAAGAAAATATCGTCAGGGTTACCAAAACAATAGCCTGTTCGTTGACCAAATAGTAAATGCCCAGTTCTTGGAAGACTTCGACGATTCGTTCCTCTCCAAATATGATGGAAACCAAGATCCGCAGGTGCACATCGATGAGTTTGACATGCAGATGTGCGTTCGAGGCATTGATGAACCCATCATCTCAAGAATTTTTGCCACCACCTTAACCGGGGCCGCACAAACTTGGTTTCACTCCTTATCGCTGCGGTCCATCAAAAACTTCAAGGACTTTGGCCAGAAGTTCTTGTTGAACTTTGCAACGAGCAAAAAATAGCCAAAATCCGAATTTGCCCTAGGGAAAATACGACAGCAACTCGGGGAAACATTGCAAAGTTACCTAGATCGATTCAAGGAAGCCGCTTTACAAGTTCAGGGCTTAGAGGAAAGAGTACACGTCCACCTCATCTCGGCCGGGCTCAACGGGTCCTCCCGTCTTGCCAAATCGATTTACAAGGATCCTGTGAAATCTCTAAACGAGTTCAGGGTCCGATCTAAAAACTATTTGGAGTTGGAGCAGATGGAAATTGCTAACTTGGCACCAAGGGAAAACAAAAAGCCCTTGTCACCAAGAAATCGACGTCCAGAAAATCATTACCCTGGGTAGACAAGTCGGCATCCAGCAACTATTTTCGCCAGCCGACCACCACGAGGCGCTCCCGACCCTCGTTTCAGACCTGGGAGGTACGAGCTGAAGTATAACAAGTACGCATCGTTGACCGCTTCGCGTGGTCAGATATGGAAGGAGGTCGCCTTCACCGACATGAGGAAGGTCGACCGACCTCCTCCGATATTGAGGAAAAAAGGGTTGGATTATTCCCGGTATTGTGATTTTCACAATGGGCCGGGCCACACGACCGACCAGTGTTGGGAACTCCGAGATGCCATAGAGAAATTCGTACGAGAGGGCTGTAAAGACCCTCACTGTGGCGCGGGTGGCACCAGATCCCGCGCTGATAGCGCTGGGATCCTTCAGAAGAAAACCCTATGGAGGGTGCGGTGCTGATAGTGCCAGGGTTGGCGCTGATCGCGCCAGACCCACTGGAAGGTGGCGCTAAGGGCGCCAGGCCGGCGCTAAGTATCTCTGGAAGGGCACGCCAGGGGCGCCAGTTATTGCGCTAGGGGCGCCAGAATTCCCAGCTGGCGCGAGTGGCGCCAAGTGTGGCGCGGGTAGCGCCACAGGTTCTAGAAGCTGGCGCTAGGAGCGCCAGAGTGGCATTGATGGCGCCACTGTTTCTACAGCTGGCGCGGCGTCTAGCGCGGATCGCGCGGGAAGGTCTGTGCAGACTATATTAAAGGGAGGATCAGTTTTTGGAGGAGAAGAAAAACCATTTTCTTCTTCCTCAGAGCTCCAGCAGCCATGGGAAAGCTTCCCGAGCTCCCATGACCTTGCCTGATGACCCTAAACGCTTCCTGAACCCTTTAATCTTCCTAGAAACCTGGAGAGAGCGAGAATCCTTCCTCCATTTCACCAAAACCTCCATATTCTGAGGAACCTCCAGAGAGGTGGATGAAAGCTCGAGTTTGGCGAGGAACAGCGGTGGCCAAGCGGCACCAGGGCTCGGGAGAGTAGCCCAGAGGCCTTCCTCATCAGTTCTGAGGTAAGAAACTCAAGTTTCTCCAATTGATTTTGGATTTGGGGGCTTTTTGTGAATAGTGACCCATCTGTGATAGGGCTAGAATTAGCTTTGGGTCCAGTTGGGAGAAGTGTTTAGAATGATGTGAGGAGGAAGGATTAGCTTTCGGTTTGTGATTTGGTGACTGTTGGTTTTGGCTCTAGGTGAAGGCATGTGTGACTTGAACTGAGTCACTTGATATGAGACATGCCAGAGCCTTACAGATGGGCTTGTCATGCCTGAGAGGGCCATGGAAAAGGTCTCCTATGATGTGAACCGTTCAAGCCCGAGAAACCCTGAGTGATGGGTTGAAAGAGCTTTGAGGCTCACTGATGATGGCTTATGTTGAGTCTGGGATGACTCTGAGGCCAAGGATGGATCTGAGATAGACCACTGAGGGTCTATGGAAAGGCTTGTAGAGTATAAGCCTGATGAACCTTAGGTAGATGACCTGGGTGATAGAAGGGACTGAGGTTTCCTTCTCTGAGGCAGCGGATGTCTGCTTGATGAGCTTATGCATGATTGATGCTTGTATGGTCTGTGATGTGCGTGTTGTATGCCTTGGTAGGGCTTGACACTGTGGGTGTCAGAGGAGCAGACCATCAGTGGAGGCTAGAGCTGTGAGGCACGACTAGCCAGGTAAGCTCATTATTCTGGGGTTTTCCCCTTATTCTGGTTTGCCACCCGTATGGGTGATGTAGGATATATATATATATATATATATATATATATATATATGCATGTGTTCTGAGCCTGAGAGGCTGACAAACGGTGCTTTGAGTGAATCTCAAACCGTTCTGGATATTTGGAATATGTGATGACCTAGTGTGTGCTGGGCTGTAATGATGAATCCTAGGATAGACACTGATACAATGTGAGGGTTATGAGACACCTGATATGGTAGGTGTGAGGCCGTGGGCCTTTGAGAGAATGCAGATCATGAGATGGTCTATGATGGAACCTAGAGGATACTGGATGAGTATCAGGCTAGTTGAGGTTCCCTAGCCAGAGGAAGAGTTTGAGGACTCCCTGGAATAGCTGAGATTCCTTGGGAGGTGCCACTGCTCTCCACTAAAGTCCTAAGGATGGATTGCCCTGCATGGAGGTTCCTCCTTAGGCAGTGATGTTGGAAGTCTTGAGTGGTTGTCTCAGGCATGTGATTGGAAAGTCCTGGAGGTGATTGCCCTGTAAAGGAGGTTCTTTCCCAGGCAAGTGGTTATGAAAGTCCTGGAGGGTTTTCCCAGGCCAGATGATAGACAGATATGTTGTATCTCTAAGAGAGGGCTTCCTGAGGGGGACTAGAGCCTAGGGCCTCTTACATGAGCCATATCTGTATTCTCAGAGTCCTGAGTTGAGGGATCTCCTCAGGCAATGTTTGTATTCTCAGAGTCCTGAGTTGAGGGATCTCCTCAGGCAATGTTTGTATTTCAGAGTCCTGAGTTGAGGGATCTCCTCAGGCAATGTTTGTATTCTCAGAGTCCTGAGTTGAGGGATCTCCTCAGGCAATGTTTATATGATACAGAGGCGGTGCCTCTCTTGTGTTGAGAAGTGTCCAGGGGATGACACTTATGATAGGTACCTCTGTGAGATATCTGTGAGACAGGCTATGAGACCAATATGAGATACTGGTGCCATGGGTATGGCTTTGATCTCTATGAGATGGCTGAGAGAGCCAGGATGAGGTGGAATACCTCTGATGCTGAGAGCATTCAGTTATGGATGGCTGTGAGAGCCATGACGAGGTGGAATACCTCTAATGCTGAGAGCATCCTGTTATGGACCCAGATGGCTGGGATGTGTGAAAGCTAGGATGATGTCCTAGTCTTTGTATGTGTGAGCTAGGATGATTTCCTCAGCTCTGTTTATATGCTTTGTGTGTGCTTGGTGGTGAACCAGGGTTAGGGAGGATTTCCCAGAACCTTGAGTTTACTGAGATGTTTGTCTCACCCTGTGTGGGGTTTGTGGTTTTCAGCTGCTTCTTGAGGAGAGGAGCGACCTCAGGGCAGGAGGCCCTAGTGGACCTGATAGGCTGGATGGGAGGCTGCAGTAGAAGACCAGAGCAGAGCTTCCAGAGTTGAAGCTGGTCTTAGATCTCTGTGTAGTTGTAGGGTATGTGTATACCCATTTACTGTACGTGTTATGATGTATGACCATCTGTGGTCTTGTTTTTGAGCATGTATATGTACAGATGTTGATGTAGTATGGAAGTATGTTTCCTCCTGTTTCTCTGAGTTATGTTTTATATGTCTTCTACCTATGTTGTGTATGTTATGTTAACTAGATCAGCAGGGCCTTGTTTATGATGTTCTTTGTTCTGTGATTTTATATTTCATGCATAATGTAATCAAGATAAACGATTATATCGCTTCCGCATCGCATGTATTTAATGCTGATAGCGTGATATGGATATCATTGATGATAACATACCGGAGACGTTCGGGGTGTTACAAGGGCAAACTACGACAATACGTCATTCGAACTCAGGGGCATCATGGCAAAAGAAAAGTCCAGCCAGAAAACAAGCAAGGGAAGAGAAGAAAAACAAAAAGGACAAAGAGTTTCCCGAACCCGAGTTCGAATGCAATGTCATCACAGGCGGAATGGGAGGAGGAGGCGACACAGCCAACTAGCGGAAGAAATATCTTAAAGAAGTAATGTCGGTAAGAGACCGACCAAAATTCAAGGAAAGCTCCAGCGGGAAGGCCAAAAAAGCCGACCCCTCGTTGATTTATTTTACCGACGAGGATTTGAAGGGAGTGGTGTCGGGCCATGAGGATGGTCTCGTTATCACAGGGACTATCGCCAATTTCCGGGTCAAGAGGATATTCGTCGACAATGGCAGCTCCGCTGACATCATCAACTTGAGTGCGTTTAAAAAGATGAATTTAAGAATGGAAGACTTGAGACCGTGCCAAACCATGTTGTACGGTTTCAAAGGTGAAGACACCAGCCTGAAAGGCGTTATTGACCTCCAACTTACACTAGGAACGAGGGAAGGATTCAGATCAGAAAGGGTCGCATTCACTGTGGCCGATTCCCCTCACAGTACAACATCATCCTGGGCAGACCGACGCTCCACAAATGGGATATTTTGATGTCCACCAAGCATCAAAAAATGAAGATGATCAGACATCTCGGCAAAGTCGTCACGAATTGCCGAGATCAAAAGGAGGCAAGACAATGTTATTATAATACGATCAGAGAAACCGAGGTCGGACCGTCTTCCCCACCTCGGGTCCGACAGGGGGAGCCAGCAGGATCTCCGATCAGAACGTGTCCAAGGAAGCCAATTAATTTGGTAGAACTGGACCTACGAGACGTGGAGGAATGGAGGCCGAAGCCAGTGGACGAACTCGAAGATATTCAGATCGGATCCTCACCCGAGCAGATCACGAAGATAGGGAAACAAGGCGACCCCGAAACCAAGGACAAGTTGATCTGGTGCCTGAAGGAAAATCAAGACGTGTTTGCCTGGAAGGCGTCCCAAATACCCGGGATCAAGTCCACCTTCTGTTGCCACAAACTAGCGATATATCCTGGAAAGGAGACAGGCCTTGGCTAAACACATCGACGAATTGATCGAGGCCGGGTTCATAAGGGAGATACAATACACGACCTGCCTCTCTAACGTTGTGATGGTGAAAAAATCCAGTGGGAAATGGAGAGTTTGCGTCGATTATACCGACCTGAACAATGTCTGTCCCAAGGACTCATATCCGATGCCAAATATCGACCAACTTGTAGATAACTTGGCAAGATACCAATGGCTGTCGTTTATGGATGCTTACTCTGGGTACAACCAGATACCCATGCATCCGGACGACCGTGAAAAAACGGCATTCCGGGGGATCAAAGCAAATTACTGCTATGACGTTATGCCCTTCGGATTGAAAAATGTCGGGGCAACATACCAGCGGATGATGAACAGGGTCTTCTCCGATCAGATCGGACATAATATCGAAGTCTACATCGACGACATGATCACAAAGACGTCGACTGCCGGGAACCACATCCAAGACTTGGAAGAAACGTTTCAGAAGCTGAGGCAGCATGACATACGCCTCAATCCATTGAAATGTGAGTTCGGGGTAAAAGCCGGGAAGTTCCTGGGCTTCATGTTAACCCACAGGGGAATAGAGGCAAACCCGGACAAATGCAAAGCCGTCCTGGATATGCAATTTCCTGCTAACAAAAGAGAAGTCCAGCGGTTGACAGGGAGAATGGCGGCCTTAACCCGGTTTCTCCCGAAATCCGCAGAAAAATCCCTTCCTTTCTTCAAGTTATTAAAAAAGGAAGCCAGTATAGGGTGGAACTCGGTGTGCGAAGAAGCCTTCCAGAAGATCAAAGCGTGCCTAACCTCACCGCCGGTATTATCAAAACCCGAGCCGGGCTAGGTGCTCATTTTATACCTATCAGTGGGAGAGGAGGCCATTAGCGCAGTACTAGTTAGAGAAGAAGGCAAGTCTCAATTGCCGGTGTATTTTGTGAGCCGAGCTTTGAAGAACTCGAAATTAAGATATCAAAAACTCGAAAAGGTGGCCTTCGCTCTACTCACCGCGGCAAAGAGACTTCGCCCATATTTCCAGAGCCATTCGGTTGTAGTTCAGACGAACCAACCCATCCAACAAGTGCTACACAAATCGGACTTGGCGGGGAGAATGATGAATTAGGCTATCCAATTATCTGAGTTTGATATTCAATACGAAGCTCACCACGCTATTAAGTCTCAAGCGTTGGCCGACTTCATAGTAGAATTGACCCCGACGTCGTCCACTCAACAGGAAGATAAAGTATGGAGGGTATACGTCGACGGATCGTCTAATGCTAAGGGAAGTGGAGCCAGGATCATCGTCGAGAATCCCGAGGGCGTATCTCTTGAACATTCGTTGCAGCTCAACTTCCCGACCTCCAATAATCAAGCGGAATACGAAGCACTTATCGCCGGATTGAAGCAGGTAAAAGAGCAAGGACCATCAAAGGTCAGTGTCTTCACTGATTCGTAGCTCGTTTCAGCACAGATTGAGGGACGATATCAAGTGTAGGGGCCTTTACTAACCAAATACCTGGCCAAGGTAAAGGAAATCATGGCGGAATTCGATGAAGTGGTGGTTGTGCATATTCCAAGAGAAGAAAACACCCGAGCCGACATATTGTCAAAGTTGGCTAGCACGAAAGGATCGGCCAACCACAGACCGGTCATCCAATAAGAGGTCGCCCACCCCGCATGTGTCATGGCCATTATGACTGGGGAGGATTGGAGAAGACCCATTATCAATTACCTGGAGCAGGAGGCACTCCCCGACGAAGAAGTGGAGGCAAAGAAACTGATCAGAGATGCGGCGATGTATGTGATCATCGATGATGAGTTATACTGACGGGGCCTCCATACCCCACTACTCTTGTGTTTAAGCTCGGACCAGGCCAAATACATGCTCGCTGAGATACACGAAGGGATCAAAGGCCAACACATGGGAGCAAGAGCTTTAGCACTGAAAGCTCTGCGCACAGGATATTTTTGGCCGACGATGAAAGCGGACACAGCGGAACACGTCAAGAGGTGCGATAGTTGTCAGAAGTATGCAAAGATAATATCGACTCCTCCATCCGATCTCAGTCTGATCATAGCTCCGTGGCCATTTTATAAGTGGGGTATGGACCTCCTGGGGCCATTTAAATCCACAGAAGGACAGTGAGGTGGTTGATAGTGGCCGTTGACTATTTTACCAAGTGGATCAAGGCCGAGCCCCTCGCTGCCATCACCTCGGCCCGAGTACAAAAATTCTTAGAACGGGCCATTATAGCAAGGTTCGGAATCCCAGTAGAAATTGTTACCGACAATGGGACGCAATTCACTGACGGCAAGTTCAGGGTAATGATGACCGGCTTCCAGATTAAGCACCATTTTGCTTCTGTTGAGCACCCACAGTCCAACCGTAAGGCCAAGGTGGCGAATAAAGTTATTCTCGACGGATTAAAGAAACGGATGCATGAAGCCGGCCCAAATTGGGTTGAACAACTTTACTATGTGTTGTGGGCGTATAGGACTACGGTCCAAACATCTACTGGAGAAACTCCGTTCAGGATAACTTATGGTTGTGAAGCCATGATACCAGTAGAGATCGGCCAGTCATCCTGGAGAAGACAGTACATGGCCCAGGCGGAGGATAACAATAGAGCATTAGCAGTCGACCTCGATTTAATAGAGGAGGTCCGCACCACCACACATCGCCGAGATCTACATGGGAAAGAAAAGTTGGCCCAAAGATTCAATAAGAAGGTAAAGACAAGATTTTTCGAGGAAGGTGACCTCGTATTACGACGAGCGGACATCGGCAACAGAAATGCCCGAGAAGGAAAGTTAGCAGTGAACTGGGAAGGACCATACTGGGTCGTCCAAAATCTTGGACAAGGAGCATATTTGCTGGAAACATTGGAAGGCCAACAAATCAAGCGGATGTGGAGTGCGAACAAATTAAAGAAATACTACAGTTGGCCTCGAGCCCGTCATTGGAATCATGGACACCATGTATTTCCCTTTAATTGGCTATTAAGCCCGTCATAGGGATCATGGATTATTATCTCACCGTGTGTTTCCCTTTAATTGGCTATCGAGCCCGTCATTGGGGTCATGGGAGATCACTGAGGTTCTCCTTAATAGGGACCTCGATAAATTTATCATGTGTTTCTCATTAGTCGATCATGTAAACCTGGAATGTAGAACCCGTATTAATTGGTCATTGAGATCATGAAACTATGTAATCTTCGAAGAATCTTAATAAAATCCTTGTTATAAGGAAATTTATCATGCACAAATTTAAGTACTTAGTCGTTGTTCTGTATTATCTCGGCCTTGATCAAACCGAAGTAATCATTTAAATCACAGGGGAATCATCGGCTCGGCCAAAAAAATTACATCTGGTGATTACAAATACATTAACAGTTGCTAAGTCGGGAAAAAGATCCCAGAATTGTCTAAAGGCCCAACTAATGATCTCGGCCAAATAGCTGCTTGGCCGTTGGAGCCAAAACAAAACTATCTAAAAGCCCGACCAACGGTCCCGGTCAAAATAGATGATCGGCTATTGAAGCCAAAAAAATGGAAGATAAAGTAGAATAAGAATAATGCGCGTCAAAGAAACTAAAGATATTGTCAAGGAAATTAAAGATAATTGTGCATTGTCAGAAGAAAGGAAAAGGTGCGGAAATTGTTTAATAATTACAAGAAAAACTGGCATCCCGGCCCTTCAATCTTCCCCATCGGCCTGCGGCGCAATCTTCTCAGGCGTGCTGACCGAGCTCTCCTCCTCCTCTTCGCTCTCGGAAACCGTGAGTAGCTGGCCGTCCCCAACATAAGACTTGAAATGCATAGCCTCGGTGTTAAAGTTAACACCAGGGTTCAGAAAACGGATTTGACTTACGGCGTTGTCAAATGAGGCGGAGATGGACTTCTTCAGTTGAGAGCGAACAGTCATAAGCTCGCTCAGAAGTTCCTTTTCATCATTGTTTTTCTTGGTATTGAGAGCGAGTAGGTCATCATAACGGTGATGAAATTCGAGGGACCGATTACGAGCCACGGTCAAACTTTTCTCCAGCTTGGCAATGGTGGCGCGAGAGGATTCGGCTTCTACTCGAAGAGCCCCGGATTGGGCCCAAGTTGCATCAAGTTCGGCGACCAGTCTGGCCTCCGACTCTCGGGAAGCCTTAAGATCGACGACCAGTCTAGCCTCCGAATCTCGAGAAGCCTCGAGATCGACGACCAGTTTAGCCGCTGACTCTTTTGCCTCCTTAGCATCGGCCCTGGAAGCCTCCAACTCCCCAACCGAGATAGCCATGCTCACCTGAGCCGAGTCTAGCTCTTGTCGAAGCCGCTGAGTCTCAGCCTTAGACGCTTCAAGCTCGCAGCCACCTTGCAGGCTTTCTTGTTCAAAGAGGTTAAACTCCCGAGCAAGGTAGCAGTCTTCAAGCTCGCCAGCTGCATTGAGCTCAGTTCCTCTAGCTCGGAGTCCAAGAAAAGGATTGGATTTGAATACCTCTTGGGAGCTCGGGCAACCTCGAAAAATCCTTGAGTTACCCCCTTCTCCCAAAGAGATCGGGGGGATAGTTGAACACGCTCCTCAAGCCGCTCGGTCACCAAAGGTACTCGGATACGTTCCTTTTCCTCAGCAGGCTCGGTCACTGGAGACACCTGGACGTCTTCCTCTCCTTCAATCGGCTCGGTCGCCGAAGTAGGAATGTCAGCGGAAGCCGGGGCTTCAGAAACAACCTCCTCGGTAGGACCATCAATAACCACTAGAGGAGCTGCGGTTATAGGAGGGGAAGGTGGAGGAGAAGTTGAAGGAGCAACCGGAGTCGTGGAATCCGGAGTCAGGCTAGACTCACTAGCCGAGGCCTTGCCCTTCCCGTCGGCCAATCGACGCCTCTTCCGGCGGGATTTGAGGGCAGCAAGGTGACTGGGGATGCGGGCGGAGTCCATGTCAATCGCTGCACAACAGAATAAGCATTAGCGAAACGATAAAAATAAACAAAGTCTTGTCAAAAGAAATTCAGACTGACCACACTGGATATAATAAGCTATTGGAGCCAAGTTCCCTGAATCTCTGTACGCCAATATCTGAGTTGTGGAAGTAGCATCGGAATCTGACAACCGGGCCTTGTCGGTTCTATAAAAAGCAAGAGGGGAATCATGATGACGGGAGGACCAATACAATGGAAACCTCCAAGATTTCGGAGAAGAATCAGAGGAGTTGGAAAAGAAAGGACGTTGGCCGGGAACGACAACAACTTTAAAGAATTTGTCTTTAAAACTCTTAAAAGAATCGGCGAATAAAGAAAAAAGCCGATGGTCAGAACCACGATCATTTCGACCTCGGAAAGAAGTCCACCCCTTTCGGTCGGAAGGTTCTTTACCTGAACGGCTAGTTTGAACAGAGAAAAAATAAAAAAATAAAGGGCAGGTGCAACAAACTTCAAGTTTTTGGCAAAGAATATCAAAGGCCAACATGAATACCCAACCATTAGGATGAATCTGGGAAGGGGCGACATGCAGATGATCTAACACCTGCATCTGGAAATCAGTAAAAGGAAGTCGGATCCCTACCCTAGTCATTATTTCGCTATAAAATAAAAAGAAATCGGGGTCGTTTCCTTCCCGGGCGAAACAAATAGGTTCGCCCGGGCGAGGTAAGCAAATATAAAAATCCTCGTGAGTACCAAAAGGAAGTTGGGTAAGGTCCTCGGAACCCAACACCGAGGTATACTGCAGCACCTCATGGGTTACCCAGGGAAACCTATTAGACAAAGCGGGGGAAACGGTTTGAGATCGAGACCCGGCTGCACATTCCCTAACATTTCCAACACGAGAATCCATAATTACCTATGACAATAAAAGAAAAACAGCAATTAGTAAAGTACCTGGAGGACGAACCATCAAAGGGCTAATAGTTAACGAAGTCCGGGCTGGCACGGAAATCGGTACATTAACATCTAATTTAGGTGACGGTGTATCAATGGGTTTGGGCACTACAATGGAATTATGTCGGCACCGATCCAACAGATCATCGACTTGTCTATCTAAATCTATACTAACTAAATACATGAATTCCTCAACACATTTCGAGCAGGGCTCATATCAAACTTCAAGTTGTGACTCGAGCCTAGGGCCATCTCTAGGGGCAATGCTCGAGGGAATGGAAGCTGAAGGAGGAACCCTGGACCCTGAGGAGAGCAAGGTAGACCTTTGTCGTGATGACGACCCTAACCTAAAAGACCCTCGTTGGGAAACATTAGGGGGTTGAGGAATTGGGGTTTTCGAACCAGGGGCAGAAGGAACCCTAAGTAAGAATTTTTTCTTTTCTTCATCAGACAAAGGGAGCCCAAACAACTAGAATGCAGAACGAGGGGGACCGTTCTGCGAATCTTTGCCTCTTCCTCAGGTGTATATATCATGATGAAAACATTACAATGTATGAAAACTGGGAAACTACAGGAAGCAAATGGAGTTTGTAGAAGATTATGAACTAATGGGAAGCTAACAGAAATTGCGAAAGGCTATCAATTCCAGGACTACGTAGAACAAAGATGAAAAATAAGAAATGACAGTGGATAAAAAGGAAATGAAAAGAAAAAATACCTGGAGTATAGAGAGTGGTGGAAGGGAAGCAACAAGGGGCAAGCGATTCAGATGCTAGAGAGGACGAAAGCGCAGGAGTTGTAACGACAAAGGTGAAATACAGAATAAGACGATAGGAGGAGATAAAACGCTACAGGCCCATTAAATGAAAAGTAACCGTTGAAATTCAAAAAGAGAACGTGGGGAGTAGTAACTGATGGACATTGAAGGACGTGGGAAAGGCGGTTACGTCATTATTGCCAAAAGAAATTATTAAAGCGTGAAACGATAGAGTTACCATCAAGACACGTGGCAGTCCAGGAAGAAAGGTCACTTCGTTTCTCAATAATCAGAATCGATTCAGACTACATACGAAGTCGGTTCTACACGAGGTTAGTCACGCTCACACGAGGTCGGCCCAAAGGAGTCATTCTCACAAGGTCGGCCCATACGCCTCACTCACACAAGGTCGGCCCAAGGAACTCACTCATATATGGTCGGTTAAAAGACTGGTCTAACCATTGTACATCCCGGCCATCAAGAATACTAGATGACCGGGCTGAGGTGCATCTGTTACGGATAAAAGATACCCTATCTTTATCCTGTTAATTTTTAAATATTCAAATCATCAATAACTTATCATTATAATCGAATAGAAGCGGCGAAACCTACAGATAACATATATCTGCATCTCCAGATATCTCAGAAAAACGATAAGAGGCCTCAACAACTTATCTTTAAAGACCTAGGTTAGCTTCCTAAGAATAAAGCATCACCATGGTGAAAGGTACACACACAATTCTGACTCTCTCTTTCCATTCACACGGCACACACTGCACCCCAAATCGTGTTGTGATTTACTGCCGCTGTGATCTTCTTCTTCCTTAAGTTGCTTCAGTCCTATAAGCTTCTTATGAGAGAGAGAGCCTGATCCCATATAAAACTACCCAACACTGCGTGTTGGACATTTCTGTTCTCTTTGAGCAGAACAAATTGTTTAATCAAGTATCATAACAATGAAATAGCCACATAAGAAGAGTAAAGATAAAAATGCCATTAAGCTTAAACATTGGCGCAATGGTGGCACTGAACTTGTAGCGGTTGAATAAGCTTGATGAAGTGGTTATAAGATGTTCAAATACTTTAACAAAGCTAAATAGCCCATAGATAAGGGCAAGTTCCCAACAAAATGGTTGCTTTGTAAATGTAGAACCATTCAATTTGGCCACTTTATCCAACAATATATCACGTATTTTCCCTGATAAATAATTTGATGCAAGATTGAGAAGTTATAATTGCATTGACAAGTCCAGATTTTTACACAGAAAACCATCCAAGGATAGGGAGAACGAATTACTTGAAAGATCTAACCAATGCATGTCAGTTGAAAGATAGGGTAATTTACCACAGGAGTTATTAGTGCTTAGATCAACAGTACTGGTTGAAATTATTGATTATCATATGTGAGACAATCATAATGATACATGCTTTTGCACTCTAATTTGAAGGCAAGTTAGTTGCTTAATGTTTATTTTTTTAAAACAGACCGGATGTCACTTTCCTTTCAGTGACACAAAGGGCACTCCAAATGGCATAAAAGAGGAGCATTGGTTCTACAGGTGGTACTGACTTCTAGCGGTTGCATGAGCTTGAAGAAGTGGTTATAACAGGCAGCTTGAAGAAGTGGACATCCTTGCACTATCTTAATCTTATTGATTAATTATTTTTCAGGACATTTTTGCTGCTGGAGGTGAGACATCAGCTTCAACCATAGATTGGGCAATGGCTGAAATGACTGAGGATACAAGAGTGATGAAGAAAGGACAAGCTGAGGTGAGACAGGTATTTGGTATGAAATATGGTTTGATGAAAATTGCATCAATAAACTTCAATATTTGAAACTGTTTGTGAAAGAGACCTTGGGCTATCAGGCTATGTTTGGCTGGAACAGAAAATGAAAATCATGTGACTAATGCATAATAAAATAACTTGTTATCCTCACTTGACCATTATTGTAATAAGATGTTAATTAACTTTGATACAGTGTTATTTGCTACCACTTTCTAAATATATTGTGTCTCCTGCTTGAGGGCTTTCTCTATATCCAACTATTCAATTTGAAATTCAAGACAATAGCAACCATAGGTGTTCATCTAATATTAACCAAACATTCATCTTCAATTTTTTTTCTATAAAAATTATTCAATGATTTTTACCTAAATATATATGGATCTATTTAATATTTGTTCTCAAAAATCTTAATGAATAAAAAATGAAGGAATTTTAATCAAATGAGTTATTATTTATTAAGGGAAATGTCTTCCTTGCAGATTAGCTTGGATTCTCAAACAAGAAAAGTTGAGGAACTTCAATCACGTTTGGAGATGTGTAACCATGCATTGGCTCATGAAGAAAGCAGAAGGAAACTCCTCAAGGCTGAATTTTCTGAATTCAAGTCTAGCTTTGAGAATGTTTTCGGTCCAATGTGAGGAAAATAAGTCAGAGATACAACAATTGACAATTCTGAGAAATGATGAGATAGCATAGTTGAGAAACTCACTAGGAGAGAAAGAGATGGTGGTGAGAGAACAGGAACGTAAAATTGTTCAACTTGAACAATATAGTAAGGAATTGGGAGATTTACTTAAAGAACTCAGGGAAGCTCAGATCAATAATGGTAGAGCAAATTCGTTGACATCAAAGCTCCGCAACAAGCTTAGACGGTTGGAAGAGGTGCATAAAAACTGCTCCTCAATTCTCAAGTCTAAATATTCTCAATGGGGTGATCAAGTGGCAAAAATGGAAGCAGATATTGTTACTGATAAGTATACACTGACCAACAAAGAACAAGAAATAAGTGGGCTTCAGATGGAATTGAAAAATTGTTATTATGCCATTGAAGAGAATCACTTGGGACTCTTGATCTTTAAATCTGAACTTGCTGAGGTTACTCCAAATCATTCAGGGGCAGGGCAGACCCTGATAAAGCATTTGATATCAAAGAGAATGAAAACATGCTTCTAATTTCTACAGAGTAATTGAGAGTGAAAGACAAGTCTCTAAAAACTATGGCACAAGCTGCACAACAATATTCTGTGTTGGAGGAAGAGCTTAAACAACATTAGTTTAAGCTTGAGGAATCATTTGAGGGTCAAGTAATCTTGGAAGAGCAACTGCTGCAGATGGAATACACCCTACAATATGAAAGAAGTGCTGCATTTGAGGCTCTAGAAGTGCTGGAACATGAAATAGCCAGTAAAAATGATGAAATATCTCGATTAGATTGTGAAGTACAAGATTGGAAATCTACTGCTGAAACCCTTGAAGTTTCCTATGAAGAAATTCAGGGAACTAGTAAAAAGATGGAAGCTGGAAAACACTATCACATATTGAGAATGAGCAAGCCCTTAAGCAGGCCAATGAAAACCTTCTCTGTATTGTCAAGGATCAGGAAAGAAAAACCAAAGATCTTCTACTGTAGATTGGTTTATTGGAAAGGTGCAAAGCAGAGAAAATGAAGGAAGCAAAAAGATGTAAGCAAGAGAATGAGGGTCTTATTCAAATTGTAGAGGATAGGGAATGCTGCATAAAGGATGTTCATAAAGATATAGCCATCAGCTGCTTGAACCAAGAATCCATGGAAAAGAATTAAAAGATGCAATTCATGCACAACTGGATGTAGAGAAAGCCCTTAAGCAGGAGAAAGAATTTTTTTTTGAGGATTAAAGAAGAGAAAGATCGAACTATTGAGCATATTTTTTATGTTTTCTATCCTGCTAATCCATTTCTTTCTCAATTTATAAGGAACTAGGTTCAAGTTTTGAAATGCTTGCACTACCAGAACCAAATGACACTCTAGCCAAAGGTTGAACCACATATTTTTTGGACAGTCACTATTAAGAGAGCTATGCTAGCTCCCATGAGCTCAGCAAATAAAACAAAAACTCCAACCCTCGAAATCCCAAACCTCTAAAAAAACACGATATTGCTTTCAAACCTGGCTCAGTGAAAGATGAGAATTCGTGAGGAGACCAAACATGTGAAGAAGGAGAAGTGGTGGCACAAGGCGCTATGTGAAACAATGCTCCTGCCTCAAGCGGCAATGACCACACTAAAACAACCCAGCTCAAGTTGTGAGGGTAGGAACAAAGAAATGGTGTACTGCGAAAAGAACCCTGCTAACCAAAACAGAAACCCATGTCAGAGAGAGAAAGAGAGAAGTTGAACCATTTTGACGCTAGCAAGGATTTTAATTTGTACGTCCAAATGAGGACTAAAGTAGTGTACGATGGACGAAGGACGACAACAAGGACTGAGGGAGCCCATGACGGCATCACAGAGGGCACCAATGACGGTGGCTGACAGACCGTGCACGAGGTCAAGGAAGATCGAGAGCAAAAGCCACTAACACGAAAAGCATGGGGTCAGGTCAGGGAAGAAGGTCGCGACAGGGATATTTTTTTAAGACCTTTAATTCGAAGACGGTTTTGATGAACCATCTTTGAATACAACAAAACAAAGATGGGTTTGCATTAAAAATGGTGTCGTTTTAAGAATTCTAAGACTGTTGTGCTTAAACCGTCTTTGTAAACAATGAATTATTTACGAAATTGCCACTGCCTGTCATTCTAAGACTGATATGCGACAACCGTTGTTGTATGTGTGTCGTAGAATCCACCTTTGCTAGTAGTGCACAAAGGAAAGCTTCCTTGATAAGAATCGATTTGGACTCAACCAAAAACCAAGAAGAGGTTAAGCTCTCAGTTCAAACAAATGTTTAATTTCATTAATCAAAAGTTATCCAAAAATAGCAATATCTGAGTACTTATAGAGTCAAGGCTCTAATATTGAAACATCAACATATTTTAACCGTAGCAAGAGCACTCTTCTTCGAAGATAAAATGCCAAAAAAATTCTGGAATTTTACTGTTTCTCATGCTTTATATTTAGTCAACAAACTACCATATAACATCCAGCAGTTGCAACTTTGTCAACAAACTTCCTTCACAACAGGGTAAAATAATGAGAACAAACTTCATATATCTTTGATCATGTAAAAGTTACGTGACATTACCAAAGACCGTGTCTAGAACGAATTACTTTTACCAATGATGGCAGATTTAAGCTAACATCTTAATTTGAAAAATCAGGTGAATCCAAATTTCATAAGCTAAGCAACAAACACACATTCAAAAGTAAAAAATAAGAACAATACCTATTTTATAAACTAAACATCCAGTCACATAGAACCTTATTTTATAAAGTTTGGATTCTGTAAGGCACTGTCAAATTTCATCTAGGTAATAGTAATAAGTTATATATACATTCCTTCAAGTACATATCTTATAACTAAGCATGGTTCTCTATCCATTCTAGTTCTAGTAAATACAAATAAGCACTACAATAAATATAAACAATGATGTTAAGCACAAAAATTAAGAATAATGAGCTCTGCACCTGATGGTCTCTGCGGTTTGAACATTGACTATGACTCCCACTATGGAGTCCAGATAAAGAACTACAACATACCTAATATTAAGAATGATGTTAAGCACCAAAATTAAAATCAAAAACAATTTATACAAAAGATATAACAGAAACAAACTTAAGGAATATCATCCAAAAGAAAGAAAATTTTCTTGTGCCCAAACATTTCAACAAAGAAAACAAACATATTGGACTGAAAATAGTATTTTGTATTCACACAACTTTTTTTGGAGAGGTTATCTAACAATTTTAATTGTAATATAAAGTTAAAAAAAAAAACAATCAATTTTAAAGTTAGAAATAAAATAGAGATAGGCTGAGAGGGATGGACATATAAGAATTATAATGTATATGAATGAAAATAACAGATAGTCGAGAGAGTATGAAAAATAAGACTCAAATTTCTTAATTCGATCTAATCACAGAACAAAGTGAAGTTTTGTAAACCAATTTTAAAAGAATCTTCAATTGACAAATTACTTTAAAATTATATGTTATACACTAAATATTAACTTAATACTTTTGAAAAAAGATATGATTAGGCGGGGTGTTGTTTTATGAAATATAACAGTAGTGTTATATATAGAGACAGCAAGCACGAGAGTTGTGATACAAACTTCCATAGTTCCATAGTTCTATTCACTTCAAAGATGTGGATCTTTCAACTCCAATAGAATGGCTCAAAATCGTGAGAACGCAGCTGCAGCAGCGAATCCCATTCAGTCAACGGAGAAATACATCCGTTGGACTGTAGAGAAACACATGTATGTCTGTGAAAGAAACATATTTCTTTTTAAGGTGCTGCTGCAGCTGCGTTCTCATGATTTTGAGCCATTCTTTTGGATTTGAAAGATCCAAATCTTTAAAGTGAATAGAACTGAGTAAAAATTCAAGAAGAACCCATTTCATAAATTTAAATGAGAAACAAAAATATAATAAAGAAACTTGTTGAAATTATTGTTTTCAAATATTCAGTATCTTTCTGCCTTTTTTATGATAGACTGTTTTTCTCTGTTTTTGTTTTTCTAATTTTTTTAAATTTTAAAATAAAAAACAGTAAAAATATAGAAGAGAAAGATATTTTGATACACATATTTGAAATCTGAATTTGTTATGAAAAGATATTATACGACTTATTCTTGTTCAATTTTCTATATTTTATTTTTTATTTATTTTAAAAAATGAAAATTTATAATAGGGTGAGACGTATAGTTTTTTTTTGCCTGCAAGCCCATACATACATTTGCATACCCTTTTCCAAAACGAAGCAAAAAAAAAAAAAAAAATTCTGGTACGTCTGTCAAACAACATTGAAATGGAATATTTTGGCTTTTTCGCACACACTCTCATTGCTTCTAAGTACTAATCACTTTCTCTTTCCATAGTTATGCTGTGCTAAATAAAACGACACCGCCTCAAGATGAGAGTAAAACGACGCCACCAGATTTTGCTTTCCTGGCATTTAATCTATGATACGATGCTGCAGTACGCTGTGCTATGCTGTCTCACGCCACCAGCTCGTTGGAGAGGCTCACCTTCTGGTGGAGGAAATACTACTGTGCGTGACTGGCTACTTGAAGAGGAACACAGGTACATGTGAGAAAGAATTGCATTTAATTTTAACTCTTTATGTTGTTATTGCTCACTTTTAAATTTTTGGAAGAGTTTCATCTTTTTTTCTTGTTAGAATTATTGTTTTCAACGTCCCTTTGTTTATGTTATTGTTCATCTGTTTTTAAGTATTGCTTCATCTACAGTTAATAAAATTAGGAGTCTTAGGCTTTGTTTGAGAGTTAGGAGGGGAAGGAAAGGAAAAAGATTCAAGGGCAAGGGAGGGGAAGGAAAGAGAGGAAAATGAGGGAAGTTCCTTCCTCCTTGTTTGGGAGTTAAAAATATATTAAGAGAGAAATAGAGAGTTAATAAGATATTTTTACAATTTTCAATTTTCCCCTTGAATTGTGATTCAGTGCTTTGTATTTTGGTGTTTTATTAACACTGACTGGGATAGGATAATAATTTTATTAATACTGGCTGGGGTAGGATAATAATTTTATTACTTTTCCTTCTAAAAACCCATAAATAGTGGGAACAACAATTTTTAGGCTTTGGAGGAATTCAGAGGAGTTTTAAAAATCCTCAAATTCTTTTCCTCAAAAATTAAAACTCCCAAACAAGGAGATGTTACTATCCAAACCTTTCCCTTCACTTCCTTCCCCTCTAAAATCTCTCTCCCAAACAAAGCCTTACACTACTACATAACAAGTATTTAAAGACGGTTCCCAAAGGCCTTCAAAGACGGTTCTGAAACCGTCCTTGATATTAACGTCTTTGAAAGTTGACACTTTCTAAGACGGTTGCCAGACTGTCACTACTAGAAAAAACGCTTTTAACATTGGTTCTTTTGGACATTCAACATTAGTTTTTAACCAATGTTAAAACAGGCGATGTTGAAAGTATAAACGTTAACATCGGTTTTCGAAAACCGATGTTAACATAATTACACAACATCGGTTTTCTTAAATAACCGATGTCAAATAGTAAGAAATAATGAAAAAAATTTAAAATATGCATATTCAACATCGGTTCTTTTGAAAAAATCGATGTTAAATTTATATATCGGCATCGGTTTTCCTAAAAACCGATGTAGAAAAGGATATTTCTACATCGGTTCTATCAAAAACCGATGTGGATAATAAACATTCTACATCGGTTTTGACTCAGAAACCGATGTTGTATATTCCCTTTCTGCATCGTTTGTCACATAACCGATTTAGAATATCATTTTATAAAAAAAAATGACCTATTCTTTTTATTTCTATTCTTGTAATTTTAAAAGATACATTAAAAGCTTAAACAAATGGAGTTCAAGCTTATACAGAAATTAGAACAAAATACAGTTCACAATAATTAATTACATATTAGATAAAAATGCCAATATTCATTAAAGAAAAGTTACATCTAAAAGGCATGGAGATAACTAACACATATTCAAAGAAAAGCATAAACTATAATAATAATAATAACAACAACAACAACAACAACAACAACAACAACAATAATAATAATAATAATAATAATAATAATAATAATAATAATAATAATAATAATAATAATAATAATAATAAAGGTCAATAGCCAATGACATACTTGATTAAACACAAGAATTTACATCAAGTATTAAATAATTTCAATTTACCGGGTTACCTGTATTTGTTCATATCTGAAATTAAAAGATACATGTAATTAATGAAATACTCATCCGTAAATCCAAAACAATAGCAAACTCATCCATTCAATTAAATAACACCAAGTGTCATGCCACATCAATAACAATAACAAGATCATTCCAGTACTTTTCAAAATATAAAATAGGAAATAAATAAACTAACTTTTTCCATTATCCTCTTGACAAATCCCCCAAATAAGCTACGACAAGCACTACCTGATCCTTGCCTGCACATAATGATAATTTTCACAAGTGTTACCAACGTGTTATTAAAATTCAAAGTGTCCAAATATTTTTTAGGAATAATGATATACAAATATTTTATTTAATTGGGGTCTGGCTTAGATCTTAATTGGGTCTACTGTAAATTTTTTTAGATGAAACACATATTTTATTTAAAATATCTCACAAATATTTTTTTAGGTGATCATGGGCTAGCAAGTGGAAAAAAAGGATAAAATGATTTGGAATGACAATTCTTGATGCTTGTTTGACAAAAATGTAGGAATGCTCAAAGTGAAAGATGTACTATCAATTTATACTCCACTTCATAATTTTTATCACTCCTCCAACAATGTAAAAGTGAGTTGAAAAATATTTCAAACTCCCCTATTAAAAGTAAATTGCTTTTTATTCCAACTTTAGTCATGGGAAAAGTTGGACTCTCTTTATTCTTGTTGCCAACGTTTTTCCATTAAGTGGGTTATTTAATAAAACTTTCCATTTTTACTAAAAAGAACAAAGATAAAGAGATTGCCTGATTCCTTATTCAAATCAATTGAAAGAAATGAAAGCAAAAATAGCTGATATGATTTTTTATAAAGAAAATCTTAATGATTAGCCTTGCAAAAAAAAAAGTGAGTCTAGGAATAAATAAAAAATTAATTCTTAGTTTTGTAGAAAATTATATAAATAAAGAGCTTGTTTGATCATATTTCATAAAAACATTTCTTTAGTTTTTTAAAACAAAAAACTAGAAGAAAAAATCATTTAATAATGCCTTGTTCCAATATATCCAATATACATGCCAATAAAGTTACTACGTGAATATTGAGCTGAGTGTGTGAAAGATCAATTCTCTTAAATGCTAAAGTTACTACGTGGAGGCACATATGCCAAAGCCATTTTTCCTTGTAGTAATAAAAGTATTAGAATTACCTGAAAACGAATGACAGCACCATCTACACCACAATAAGCAACCATGCCTAACATAATAAAGGTAAACCCGTCATTTAGTAAATAGTAGTAATAATAATCATTTGTTTATTTGGGGCAGGACAACCATGGTTCTCATTGTTCTAGATAAAATAAAATGTTGAGAAAGTCTTATTTGGGGCAGGACAACCATTCAGTGATGAAAGTAAATAAAATGGCCAGTCAATAGCAATATTTTCTGCTGTCACTTATGCCACAATAAAGGGTGGTCAGGCTTGTCTTCGGCAAAAACAAGTTTGAAGCACAAAATTAAATTAATGAAAACTAAAGAAGCAATCAAAAGCAATATTTTATGCTGTCACTAATGCCACGCATGTATATATTTTAACCCAATTTGTAGTTGAATTAAGGAGTAAGGAGCGTGGAAATTATTAGTTTATAGTTGGTGATCAAAGACAAAAAATAGTCTTCCTTGCCATTATTCGTACGCTCATTCCAATTTTACCAAAGACAAAAAAAAAACACTAACAAAAGACACAAGCATGCATACAGTTAAAAGAAACTGATTATCTAACAAGAGAACACCTTGTAGCCTCTTCGAAGAAATTTTAGAGAACTTCCCTCTTCTTCTTGAAGTCCCAAGACCCTCAACAATTCCTCTTTGGCCTATATCAGTCAATAGATTAGCATGAAGCTATTTACAATTAATAAGCAAATGAGGATAACTATTTACAATTAATAAGCAAATGAGGATAACTATATCAGCCAAGGACCTGAACAGTGAACAGTTTATGAAGAAAAAAATTTAGTGGATAATCCATATCATCAACAAATAAAAGTATGCTAGTCATACAATGAGAATCAAATATAAATTAAAATATATAAGCAAGTAATCACATTCTTCTTTTATAAATAAAAAATAAAAATAATGATACATAAGCTGGAAAAATAGTCTTCCTTGTCGGGTATGATGCTATTAGGAAAGGTTAAACAGAATTGAAATGAATGCTGGAGCTCATTATGATAACTCAAGTGATAATTGGGGTACAAGCTATCCTTATATAGAAGTAAGCTACAACTGTACTGTACCGCTGTTATATTCTAACAAACTAACAAATATCCTAACAAACTAATTATGAAATTACTTTTCTATATATTTACACATATAGTGTATTTACATACACCAATAGATGCTGATATCAAATAAATGGTAAAAAAAGTATTAGTTTATCATACTTTTTCCCACAAATTTCTCAGTATTTTATTACTTTTTTTATTCTAGTTTGCATTAAACCCAATATTTATTTTACATAATATGAGTCAATAGATTGAAAAAAAAATAGAAGCCAACACAGAATAAATTCTTTCCTATTGCAGATAATTACATATATTAAGAATTAAGAATCACTCCCATAGTTTGCCAACACAAGGCATAAATAACCAGAACCTAGATTAAGTTTTACCATCTAAGATGTTGCTACTGGAAGGGATGGACCTAGAAGCTAGACCTGTAGGTTGCATAGTATTGCTTACTGACCCAAAATCAAATGAAAAAACTCAAATAAACATATATTATTGCATATTATTTATCACCGATGAACAAAAACTAAATATTTATGACTAAAACAAACCAAGACCAACCAAATACAGATAAGAGTGAAATTTATTTAGGACATTGATGGATTCAAACCCATTCAGCTTCAAACTCGAACCCCAAGCCCACAATGATGGACTCAAACTCCACCCATAGCTGTGCACTTTACCTACCCCAAAAACAACCCTTCAAAATCCATAAAAGCTGAAGAAAAAATTCAATCTCGAAAAATAAACATAAGGGGTCAATTCAAAATAAGGTTAAATCCCATTTCCCGCAAGCAAATCTCAAAGAGATTCACACTCCACAGAAGGGGGGTTAACACTTATCACTCAAAAAATTGTTACATGCAAGTGAGGCTCACTTACATGCTTTACTGTTATCAAAAAATCCAGAGTTTGGAACTTCAAGAGCAAAGATACATGAGAACCAACTAGATAACACACTTCTGGAAAATGCCCCAAATTTGAATGCAGTGGCAGTGGCAGCTATGAAGATGAAGATAAACACCAAAACCTCGCAACTACCATTTCGCAATCATAAATCGAAAAACAGTAAAGAACAATTGCAAATCTGGAGCAAAAATGAACAAATTTGAATCTCAAAATCAGAAAAGAAAAAATAGAATAGGGCTAACTTAAACAACTTTGTATGCAGAGAAAGTGATCTTGGCAGCTTCACGGTGGTGGACAACGATGAAGATGAACACCAATACCTCGCAACTACCATTTGGCAAACACAAATCGGAAAACAGTAAAGCACAATCGCAAATCTAAAGCAAAAATAAACAGATTTGAATCGCAAAATCAGAAAAGAAAAAAGAAAATAGGGCTAACTTGAACAGCTTTGTAAAGTGCTCTTGGCAGGTTCCACAATGGTGGATGACGAAGCAAGAGGAGGTAGCTTCTTATACGGCGGAAGAGTAGGTACGAGGTCGTGAGAATGAATGGTATTGAAGAGGGAGAAGACGGGGTTTCGAGAGAGAGTATTGAAGAGGGAGTTGTCTTTTATAAAATCACTAACATTGGTTCTTTGAAAAACCGATGTTGTCTAAACATTCACAACATCGGTTTCTAAAAAGACCGATGTTGAAATGAGAAACTTAACATCAGTTTTTAGAAAACCGATGTTGTAAGTGTTTAAACAACATCGGTTTTTTAAAAACCGATGTTAAAATGACATTTTATTTACAAAAATGCCACCGCATTTTTGTTTACATCGGTTTTTTATAAAACCGATGTTAAAGTGACGATGTTAAAACCTATTTTTGTAGTAGTGCGTCTTTGAAGGAATTTTTTTTTTGAGAAGTTTCTAAGACGGTTGCACAGGAAACCGACTTAGAAAGGGTACCATACCAAGACGGTCAGATGAGGAGACCGTCTTTGAATGCATTTATATTGTTTTTATATATTTTTTTTAAAGTTTCTAAGACTGGTGAAAGTGGAACCATCTTAGAAAGCTACCATACCAAGACGGGCATGTCAACTAATCGTCTTTGAGTGCATTTATATTATATTTTATAATTTTTTTTTGGTGTTTCTAAGACGGCTGACACTGAAACCGTCTTAGAAAGTTGCCATACCAAGACGGGCATGTGAAGCAACCGTCTTTGAATGCATTTATATTGTTTTTATATTTTTTTTTAATGTTTCTAAGACGGGTGACTAGGGAACCGTCTTAGGAAGCTGCCAAACCAAGATGGGCATGTAAGGCAACCGTCTTTGAATGCATTTATATTATTTTTTATATTTTTTTTAAGTTTCTAAGACGGGTGAAAGTGGAACCATCTTAGAAAGCTGCCATACCAAGACGGGCATGTCAACTAACTGTCTTTGAATGCATTTATATTATTTTTTATTATTATTTTTTTGGTGTTTCTAAGATGGCTGGCACTGGAACCGTCTTAGATTGTTAATTTTTTAATTTTTTTTAATGTAAACTTCTTTTTTACGATTTTACCATTCATAACAATCTAACAATTGCAACGTTGAATTGTTAAATGTTGTAAAAGGAATCATTTATGCGAAAGCTAATACATGAATAAAAATAACAATTGCTTGATATTTGATAATAACATTTTAATAATTTGCAAAATTTTATAACCAACCCCATAATGCATATTGTGGTGCCATATACCCTCTGCAAAACAAAATTAACAAATTCCAATTGCTGATCAAGAAAGCATTTTAAATTATATATGTTGTTTGGTTTAAATTCCCATCCACTAACACATTAGTAGCTTCATTGTACAAGATCCAGGTGGGATCATACTGTGGCATAGTCAGAGATATTTTCATTTGTATCCTATACAAGTACCTAAGCAACTCATGCTCAGTTTGGTACCTATGAAGAGAAAAATAAAATTGAAGTAAGTTTCCATAACATGCATAATCAAATGAATTCAAAGTTTGTGAAAAGGGACATACATGTTAAAGATAGGGTGTGTCAGATAAGGGCTCTTCCTAACTAATCCACAAGGAATCGCAGTCTGAACTTCTAGTGCAAGAGATGCAGCTGTGAATGAGAATTGTATATATATTATTTATAGATTAACAACAATTACCTTGAGTAATGACATAACTGATAATTGTCAATAATTATAATATGTTATCATACTTAATTACTGGCTTTCCAGCAGTAAAAACTTTGAAAATATTATCAACATCCTCTAATGTAGTTGTTTCATCAAAAGCAACAGTGATCAGAAAAGCAACCAAGCTCCATCATCCAAAGACATGCAAACACAATTAAATGATTTGGTCAAACAAAAAGCAACCCACAAAGTATGTTTCCATCAACAAACTGAGCATAATAAATTCCACTTTTGAGAGCAACATCAGCAATTGTGTGTGCATTGGAAGTGTTAACCTTCACACTGTCAAAGAATTGAAGGTCCTGAACTTCGATGTGCACAAACTGGAATGATTACAAGTGTGGGAAGAGAGAAAAAGAGTGATTAGGGTTGTGCTTCTGCAATAATTTACCAACAGGAGCAGTTGGCAGTAGTTAGTGTGTCTTTTAAAATGATACATGTCACCTCATAGCTTGGGCAGGTACACAAACAAAGCAAAGACTCTCTCTCTCTATCAGTCACACAATCCATGCATTTATGTGTCTTTGTCTTTCCAGGTTGGTAATATTAGTACTAGTAGTGGCTCCTGGTGTTGTTGTTGTGTTGTGATCTATTAAAGGTTAGATATTTATGGCAAATTTTGATGTTTATGCTTAGTACCCAATTGGTGAAAAAAATTGGTTTATAGCTACCTAGGCATTTCATGCTCCCCTGCAGTAAAGGGAAACTTTGCTAAAATAAATTCTGTCTCTTTCAGGCATCACAGGATTTTTGAGTTAGAATTTGATGCCCTTGGTCGTGCCTTGTTCTTAGTGTTTTAGACCAATATGATTGACTTCTATAGATTTAGGGCCCCAAGAATGATAGAATCATGTCCAAGCCCCAAGAAGATGGGTGCAGTACTAGAACATCAACTGAGAAGGTGTGCTGTTAATCAGTTGAGCACTGGTCTGTGTAACTAATATCGCTGATTTTTTTAATTGCACCCCTTGTACTTATAGGTCTTTGAAATAAGAAATTGTATGACTAAGATTCTTATAGAAATACAACTATTAGGAGGGTTTTATGACAGGAAGTGCAAGGCAACTGTAGAGGATCACAACCCTTAATGGGTCAATTTCACTGTAAAGTAAACAAATGACTATCAGAAGTTGGTTAGTTAGGTGGGGTAAGGTAGGTTAGCTGGTTAACAGAAAGTTCCAAAACAAATAAATTATGATTTGAAACATGATTACATAGTTGAATATATTTGGGGTTTCCTATTGTGATACACTGTCCGAATAAAATTTTGATAATTTCAGAGAGTGAAAAGTCACCCTCAATATAACTTCCAAAGCAATTATTGCAAAGGTCAACAAGCAATCCATAATTAGACAGCAATGTAAATAAAACCTTTCTACCGTCTGTGGATTCTAATACTAATTACTACAAAAGTAAACGATGTCACCATACACGATTGAAAAACAACCAAATGACGTAGTTACCTGAGCAGTGCAAATGTTGCTAGTAGCCTTGTCCCTTCTTAGTACAGGTTCTGAAATGGCAATTGCCCACTGTTTAGGTTCCACAAAACTGAGGATAAGGTTAACTGGAAAGTTGCTCAAATTTTAGATTCCATGATATGCAGTACCATTGTTGGTATCACCATGTGGCATTTGGTAAAATCAATATGAGTATATTATAGGAACCCTGCGGTTAAGTTCTTTAGTTTAACAGAAGAACCAAGGACAGCAAGCCAAGGAACTTTAAGTTTGGAACCATCAGCACTATAGGTAGCTCAGAATTTATCATGAAGCAACACTTGGTTGCAGTGATTACTATATGCTTATATATCAATTTAGACTTTGTTTAATTTCCACTCACAACCCACCATTTTATACCGATTCTTTGTTTTGACCAAATTCTTCTCTCCATTACTGGAACAGGAAGCTGCTAAGTTTGAGTTTTTTAATTAAGTCAAACTTGGTTAAATGTGGATGTGTGTATACCCACATTTCATATTGCTGACTCTTGTGTGAGGTGTGAGGTATATGGAGGCAAAATAAAATGTAGTGTGTTTTAGTCTGCAATTTTTTTAACTACAAAGAAACTGTTGGTTATTTTCTTTTTGGATTGCAACTATTTTTATTTTTTTAGTATTTCAGTTATTGTTCTAGTCAATAAGTGGTTCCTATATTTTAGGATCAAGATAGGTTGTTAGGTTGTTATCCAATGTTGCTAAAATCTTGGTAACAAATAGTTTTTTCTGTTTCATTTGAATATTATAAATGTAGTTGTTGCTGATGAATAAATGTAACCCCTTCAATTATTTTTTATCAGTTCTTCATCTTCTCCTTCAATATATATTTTTTGTTCTCTCCAAGCAAATATTATTTTTTATTTCCTCTTGAAAATTTCCAACAATTGGTATCAAGAGCTTATTTCTTACAGACCTGTGAAAATGGATTCTGAAACAAGTTTTTCCCAAGTAGCACTTCCAATTTTCAATGGGGAAAACTATGATCTTTGGGCCGTCAAAATGGAGGCTTACCTAGAGGCTTTAGATCTTTGGGAAGTTGTAGAAGAGGATTATGAAGTCCTTTCACTATCGGACAATCCCACCATGGCCCAGATCAAGAATCAGAAGGAGAAAAAAGCTGAAAAGCAAAGGCAAAATCATGTCTTTTTGCTGGTATCTCTACAACCATCTTTACTAGGGTCATGACTCTCAAATCGACAAAAATGATTTGGAACTATCTAAAGGCGGAATATGCTGGAGATGAAAGAATTAGAAGCATGCAGGTGCTTAACTTAATGAGGGAATTTGAGCTTCAAAGGATGAAAGAGTCTGACACAATCAAGGAATACTTAGACAAATTGTTGGGCATTGCCAACTAGATAAAGTTACTGGGTGGTAATTTTGCAGATTCTAGAATTGTTGAGAAAATTCTGGTAACAGTGCCAGAGAGGTATGAAGCATCTATTGCTTCGTTGGAGAACACAAAAGATCTGTCAAAAATTACTTTTGCAGAAGTGTTACATGCCCTTCAAGCCCAAGAGCAGAGAAGATTGATGAGGGAAGATCATGCTATTGAAGGTGCTCTTCTAGCCAAGAGCCAACAAACTAAAAACTATAAGAAGAATTATCCAGGCAACAATCAGAGCAGTGCAACTGATTACAACAAAGGAAAGGGTGAAAAGAAAAGTTACCCACCTTGTCAGCATTGTGGCAAAATGGGTCACCCTCCATTCAGATGTTGGCAAAGACCTGATGCTAAATGCATTAAGTGCAATCAAATGGGGCATGAAGCAATCATATGCAGGAGCAAAACTCAGCATCAAGAGGAAGAAGCTAAGGTCGTTGATCAAGAGGAGGAGGATGATCAACTCTTTGTGGCCAGGTGTTTTGCAAGCAGTGAAGAGAGTAAGAGTTGGCTGATTGGCAGTGGTTGCACAAATCATATGACCAATGACATGAAGCTTTTCAAAGATTTAAATCCAACCAACATCACCAAAGTCAAAATAGGCAATGGTGATTATTTTTCAGTTAAAGGAAAGGGGACTGTTGCAATAACAAGTAGCTCAGGTACAAAGTTTATTTCTGATGTCCTTTTTGTACCAAAAATTCAACAAAATCTGTTGAGTGTTGGCCAATTGATTGAAAGAGGCTTCAAAGTTACTTTTGAAGACAATTTTTGTTTGATTAGAGATGCAGCTAATCAGGATATCTTTAAAGTAAAAATGAAAGGGAAAAATTTTGCTCTAAATCCGTTGGAGGAAGAGCAAGCTGTTTTTCCAATCAAAGAAAATATCACAGAAAGTTTGGCACAAAAGGCTCGGGCATTATCACCAAGGGTTGCTGCAAATAAATTCCAAGAGAATGGTATATAATTTTCCAGAACTTGATGATCACATACCAACATGCAAGGCTTGTCTATTCGGAAAGAAAAAAAAGAAGCCATTTATGAGGACAACAAAAGGAGTCACTCTTAAGCTGTAGTTAGTCCACACAGATATATCTGGATCTAAAAAAACTCCTTCATTAGCATATAATCGATATTATGGAGCGTTTTGGAAGTTAAAAAAAATTAGTAGAAAATCAAAGTGGCAAGCAAATTCAGATTCTTCTTAGCAAGTTTAGATTGGAGTTTGCATATCCTAAAGCAAGGAGGAGTGTTGGTTATTTGCTTTTTGGATTGCAACTATTTTTATTTTTTTAGTATTTCAGTTATTGTTCTAGTCAATAAGTGGTTCCTATATTTTAGGATCAAGATAGGTTGTTAGGTTGTTATCCAATGTTGCTAAAATCTTGGTAACAAATAGTTTTTCTGTTTCATTTGAATATTATAAATGTGGATGTTGCTGATGAATAAATGTAACCCCTTCAATTATTTTTTATCAGTTCTTCATCTTCTCCTTCAATATATATTTTTTGTTCTCTCCAAGCAAATATTATTTTTTATTTCCTCTTGAAAATTTCCAACAGAAACAAACTTAATTCTTTACCAACTAATGTTATGCAGCAGCAACAACATCTGTATACAGTATAGCAGTGCAAATATATTGGACAAGTTGCTTGACCCTAATTCTCATCTCCCTTGAAAATGATGAAAACGATAAAGCATACACCTTCTATTTGACATACTAACAAACATACAGGTTAGAAGAAAAGAACAATTGACTAATCTGATTACCAAATACCAGCACTAAAATAAATTAGAGTTTTTTCAGTTGAGTTTGGTTGTAGCCTTGTAGGTAATATTTGAATCCCTGCATCTGTTGAATAAGCTCATGTCCATTCACTTAGTGATGCTTAGCACTTAGCTTACATGATACTTATATCTCCGATCGTATCAATATACATGGTGTATTGCTTAGTAGTTTGTACCATAATGATGTTCATCTGGTAGTGTACATGCACTTTACACTTTAATGCACCAAATCAAATCATAGAAAAGAAACATTATGATAATGTAATTCATTCACCTTCACTCTAGTTATTTTAAGCAGCATATTGAGCCTTATGGGTTGCACAACATACTTTTCTGCATTGTCTGAAGCAAAGAGGAACGAAGGATCAAGCAATTCACTGCAAAATTTAGGCATTCATCAGTAAGAAAAGGTTTGTCCATGGAGTAATCAAAACAAAAGCTGGATAAGCCAGAGAAAAATGAGCATACCTTGCCGCCCAACTTTTGTAATATGTGAAAATGGTTTCACACAATTTTATAACAAATATATCAAAACAATGATCCACCTGTGAAAAAAAGGTAAACAGAAAACAGTATCAATGAATGGAGAAAGCATATGATAGGAAACTGGTAATCAGAAGCAAAAATCTTGTTGTACTAACACCAAAATTCACTCTTTGCTATCGGTATAAACTGATGCCAACAGAAGGCACGAATTCACAAACAACTCTCAAAATAAAAAAGACAATACATAAAAATGCAGGCTCATTGAGGCTCCTCTCCTCCCTGTCCCCACTCAATTTTCTGGATGCCACCACAAAGATCCTCCCAGTCCCTCCCTTTTTTTCACCCTCGCTTCCCCATGTTTCCCCTTCCTTCGCACCTAGCCATGAAAGCAAGAATTTTATGGCCCAATTCGCACTTCTACTCCATGTGCTCAATTCCCCTAGTATTCATTTTATCATCCCTTAAATTTAGTAACTGTAGGATGATGCCTAACAGCACTTAAGTTACGCCCATGAATTTGGTGCACTACATCATATGCACCTGAAATTGAAATCTTTTAGGATACTTTCTAAAAGAATTGGCGACAGAACTCCCAATTGGTATACTTATGATCCAATAATGTGCAGATAAAAGATAAGTTGTGACAGCTAAATCATAAGCACAAAAATAAGTTTCGATGCTTTAAAAGGACCAACCTTCATTTTTAGGTCCACATGGAGGGAAACATAATCTATAGTGACCTGATAATTTATCATATAACTAAATAGCACCCAAAAAGCTGATATTTATTTAGCCACTATTCTATCCAAGAAAGCAAGATGTCAGTTTAATGTTGTGTTCAGCTATCCTTTAAACATCCATGTGCCATCTCAATTCAATCATGTATAATTTGTATTAGATGTTTTAAATTTTGTAAGAGACCAAGGATTTCAAGAACACCAAATGATATTGTTAATTATTAGAGTATTTTATAGACAAGATTGCCACTAGGACAGCTGTCAACAGTTAATCTAACTACCAACAGCCCAAGACTTGCAGATTAATAACTGCAGTCTTACAACAATCTAATTTTAATAATCAGGCATCTGTTAGCTCTATTGCATGTATGTTCTAATTCAATTTCTAGATGTTTGACTAATTTACCCTTTTATTCTGTCAGATAAAAACCAAGAGGGAGTAGAAGAGCCCTGTATAGGTTTCAAGCAGTGCACCATGAAGCCATGCCATATATCTATTTGTGGGTCCATATGTTCTTAATAGAGATATAACACAAAATGTAATGCTTTAAAACTAGCTCCCTAATGTAGGAGAGGAACCACAGGGTAGGAGTAGCGAGAGGAAGAGGTTGTCAGTGTAGATGTTGAATCTATCAATGGAATGTGACCAAAGGATGAGCCTTTGCAGTAACATTGAAGCTTGGGTCAGTCTAAGACCATTTACCTAAGTAGTCTAAAATATGAAGGAAAAAACCAAGCTTGTAAAAAAATGTCTCCAGCTGTTTTAGATCATTAACTGGGATTTCTGAGCCACTATTGCCAAAGAGTCCACCTGGCCTCCTAAGGTTACCACCAGAAACCACCTCATATATTAAGAATTGCAAGCAGTGCACCTATAGTGAAGAGATAAGCTAAGAAACAATTACATTCTAACCACAAAATTACATATTTCCACCAAAGGAACTTGTAAAGCAGCCCAAGCCAGAATATAGAGAATCTCGATAACAACTTTTGATAAGCCTCTCCATAGAAATTATCATGCAAGGCCTTATAAAGTATGAATAATTGATTGCTATAATGTACATGAATGCACATGAAGAAATTTCATGCTGAAGACCAGCGTTTGAAAAAAGTAATCTAAGAAAAAGAAAATATATTTCTTCAAAAACATAACATGTAAGAATGAATCTGCCTATATGCATGACCACATAAATGAATCTTTGTTCAACATTTCAAAATAAATGCACACTTGAGCATCTTTATTTATTTTCTTCTATCACAACAATAGTAACTAGTAAGTCGAATTACAGACAGCAGAGATCAATATATAGCATTGATACTTAGATCTCTCATAAATGCAGCTCTTCACTTATATGCTTATATGCATATCAATAATAACAAATTATATAAGAGGGGCAGCAAGAGAATGGAAAATGATGAAGACCTGAGCAACAGTTGGGGCAACTGCTCTTGGATAAAATATGTTTGCTTTGCTTTCTTCACCTCCATTCTGAGAGGATTGTAACTCAGATTCTGACTTGTTTGTATTAGCCATCGAATCAGCTGAAAGGGTCCGCATATCTGAAAGATTCCTGAAAATCCATATTTGGGTAATTGATATGAGCAATAAAAAAACTTGAAGCAACAAACGAGTATTTCATGATGCAGACTTTTCAATCATAAGTAAGTGTGTTTACCTCCAGGCCAGTCAATGAAAAGGAAATCAAATGACCTCATGCAAATAAATATGACCAAAAAGTCAAGCAACTGTTTCATAGAAAGTTGCACAAGGTTTTGCCCATTGTGGTGTGAACCTACCTTGTTTGTAGCTATCACAATGTCCGCCTAAAAAATCACCTGAAAAGTAGTTTCATTTGCCGAACAAAATACAACACATATATATGTTGGCCTATGTTGAAGAGGAAATGAAAAAATAAATACAAAAACCAGGCACTATATAAAGTATTCCATTAAAGCTTTTCAACTTGGGAACAATGTCTACAATATATAATAAATGTGAAGGCGAGATGTTTCAATAGCATTCCCCGTACGACATACAAAACAACCTACATTGGTATTTCTTTTTATTCTAATAAAAATGATGCCCATTTTCTCCTCAAAGTTGTAATGGTCTCCATGGGTAACGTTGTGCCATCACTAAACCACTGCAACAATAAGTCATTAAACCAAAATCATTCGTTTATATTTGATAGTATGTAACCATTTAACAAATTAAACTAAACATTAATTTCCACTAGTTCTACCTTGGTCCATTCATTCTTCAAACCCCCACTCACTATGTTCCACATCCAGTGCATTACGTAATATCCACATTCAAAGCCTCCATCTTGCACATGGCTCTAAATATCGGTACATTTAAAGGTAAATTTGACATTTGCATATAAAGTAGGACAACACAGTATGCATGAAGGGTTTTTTTTATTGTCTAATCTTGACTTCAATCCAGGTTGGTGCAGATGCATTGCATTTACCATCGACACCCGTTTTCAAACCCTTAAGTACACTGACCCGAAATGCAACATACATGTAGGTTAACGCTAGAATTTTAGGTTGTAAGGATAACTTCTGCGAGGTTATGCGAAAATATTAAATTTTTTTACAACTTACTTGTTAACAACAACTTTGATGTGAATATCTGGCTTCTTCGGCAATGAACAAAACCACACAACTGTATGAGTCGCCGGACAAAGAACAAAAAACTGCCAATGTCCATTGCATTTTAAGTAGGATATTAGGAACCAAAAATAAAAATCTACACTTATCCTAAAAAATGTCATTACTTTCATACTTATTCAAATAAGCTCCTAGGTACACCTCTCTTTGTGATTCGTTTACCCATGTTTGAATGTATATCTGACATTCTAACCGTCTGTCCTTTGCATTATGTATCATTTGAGGCTCTAGGAACCCATACACTGAGCTATATCCCAACATTGTACTCCACTGATCCTTAAACCTATTATTCACATTTGAAGTTAAATTGAAATTGTTAAACATACATACTGTAACAATTAAATGTAGGTAGGATATGAAATTACATATTCAATGGGTTGTTACTTACATAATCCACAGCTGTAGCACAGAAATGTTCAAATACTTGTCACCTGATATGATTTCATTAATATCTGAATGTGTGATGAAGAATGTTGTTTCAACATTAGCAATGCCAAACTTGAATGCTTCCTATTTCAACTAAATAGGCCTATGGTAAACATGATAGATGTTCTTCATCAATTCATCCAAAGGATCAACTGCTTCCACTTCTTTTGACCAATCATATGCTTCCGGAATGTTTTTTGAACCAAGCTGTGCATCCTATGTATTTTAAAAAAATAACAAATAACCAAGTGTTACTTAATGTATTTACAAAAATCAAACGAAAGGAATAATTGCAAGCCAACATGTTTATACCTTCTCTGATACTGGTTTCACCAAACATGTGGGCCAAGCGACAAATGTGTGTAGGGTATCTCTAACAAATTTTCTAGCATTAGGCATTATTAACCTGTGCATTTCATCCGTTAATTCTGACAAATTTATTAATAAAATAAATTTTATATTTATACTATTTTTTGACAACTATTTAAACTTTTCCCTATCCCCACCTTTGTTATTAATCCTCCTTGCATCACCTTCCCATTCGTTTCTTCCATTTTATCTAGGGCACTATTTCTTGGAATTTACTTTATTTTGAAATTATCATGATGGAGAAGCTTTCATACTGGAGTTTCTTATAGCAGTGTTTTCCTGTAAATCCTAAATATTAAATTTTCATAATAAGGATGACTTTCTGCTTAGCTATTTCCTTTGGAAGTCCAACTTCTTATCAAATCAATACCAATTATTTGTTGCAAGTTCAAGACCACACAAAGCCCTTTGGTCTAATTTTATGCTATGTGTTTCTCTGATTCCAAGACTGTTATAGGAACCCAAGATGGAAAATAGAGAACAGTTTCAAGGTGAAACAGAACAAAGAGAATTAATTCTCCCCCAAAGTGTTTCCCCTTCACCAAGAATTTCTCCTTTCTCAGATTTCTTGTACTGCTAACTGCCTTTTTCCCTTTCCCTCTGTCCGAACAATACCACCCACCCTAAAATTCACCTTGTCCTCAAGTTGGAAATTGAGGATTTCCCTTGCATTAGAGTCTCTTTGGTTATTCCCATTAATAGTGCATCTCCCTCTCAAGTTTGGATAATCTCTCTGTCCTTGTTAGGAACCCAAGATGTAAATAGAAAAAAGATTGAAACTGCAAAGAACAAATTAATCTCTGCCAAGGGTTTTTCCTTCACAAAGGATTTCTGCTTTCTTGTAATTCTTTGAATTCTCTGAATGTCGTCCATCCTTATTACCCCTTATTCATCTAACTAATCCCCTCAAACAAACAAACTAGTCCACTCTAACTAACTGCTGCTAATTGCCTTATTCCCTTCCCCTCTGTCCTAACAGGTTGCCAGTTTGTTTGAGAAATTCCCAAGCACACGCACATGTTCATAATTTAGACTAGTTCCATATCACAAGCTTAATTTGGATCATTTTACTTGTTGATGCTTGTGTTGATTTTAATTTCACAATAATCAATGCAATGACTTTTATACTTTTACATTCAAGACGCAGTTAAATAGGTAGAATAACAGATGACAAGTGAATAATTTCTAAAATTGATTGCCTTTTTTTTCTACAGATTTGAACCTGATATGCTTGCATTTTCTGGATGTGATTATGGTGGAGGGGAGAAGGAGCAGAAGGAACTGGGTGCAATAAGGAGGAGGTGGAAGCCATTACATGTAAATCTCCCCTGTTAAATTTTATTACCAGCCATAATTTATTAGGAGATACTGTAAAATGTAATCACATATTATTCACTTTTCGGTAGTGTTTTAATATGCTTGAGTGCACATGCAAAACCATAGGAGTACACAGGACATGTGAACCTAACAGGACCTTTTCATAGAATGAATATCAGTAATGGCTTTTAACATCTGACATTCTTTCACCCTGTTAGTGGCAAGATGCTAAGGAAATACAATTATTTTGTAGAGAATGTTTTGCTGAACTATGTTTACATATGTGAAAACTGATTTACTGATTGATGAATAATAAATATGAGGAATATCAATATGCAGAAAAGCAATCCTAATAGGGCAAGGAGGCAGGGAAGATGCCCATTAACCCCAGAAGAAGTTGGTCTCATGCTAAGAGCATTGGGATATGGTTCTGAGGATAGAGCCAGTGTTCTTGATGGAGGAAGGGCAAATTTGGGCTGTGAACATGGAGCTGCCAGCATTCACGGGGTCCAACCCAATTGGGTAGATTTCTAAGGCTGAAAAAATTCTTTGAGATACAACAAATTCATTCTTTCCATAAGCTGCAATATGCATTCATGAGCATCGAAGGAGCTGCGATGCGTTGGTTCTACATATGGAGCCAAAAGAGCCCAGATTTAGAGTGGGAATCTTTTTCCACAGCTTTGATCCAAAGATTCAGAGATCATTATGGTGCCCACAGCTTTTTCAAGATGGAGTATCTTGAAGCAAGAAGAGATAAGATGGATCACAAGTCAGAAGTTGGCATCTTTTTGGGGTATAGTAATAACTCCAAAGGATACGAGTGTACAATTTGGAGACAAAAAAGTTCAGGTCAGCAGAGATGTGAAGTTTGATGAAGTTTCCAAATTGGATTGGGAGAAATGTCAAGCTTAAGGCTCAAGAAAAGGGCTACTTGGAGAAGACAATTTGCAAGAATTGAATTTTGATGATGAAGAAGAAAACTACGAAAGTGACACTGATTTTCCAGTGAGAGATACAAGATCCTTGCGACATGTTTATGGTAGATGTAATGTTGTTGCATTACAGCCAAAAACGTATCATGAAGCTGTTGAATTTAAAAATTGGAGAGTGTTCATGCAGGAGGACATGAAGATGATAGACAAAAATCAGTCTTACCAACTTCTTCATAGACCAAGTAATTAAAACATGATTGGTGTAAAGTGGGTTTACAGAACTAAGCTCAATCCCGACAGTTTTGTAAACAAACTTAAGGCTAGATTGGTGGTATTTTATATATTCGCAGCAGTTAGGTGTTGATTTAATAGAAACTTTTTGCACTAGTTGAGAGGCATGATACAATCAGATTATTGATTTCTATGGCAGTAAAACATGGTTGGAAAATCTTTCATTTTGATGTAAAATAAGCTTTGTTGAATGGCTTGCTTGATAAAGACATATATATGTTGATCAAGTTGAAGGTTTTGAAGTTCCGGGAAGTGAAGATAAAGTCTACAAAGTAGTTAGACATCATGCACGACCATTCTATAATCAACAATTAATTTATGAAGTAAAAATATCAAATCTTGGGATTGTGTTGATAGGAACAAGTGAATGATGCCACCTCAACTTGTGGGCCTAATCAGAGTTTATTAGGTCAAGGAGAGGGCTCTTGGTTCAATAAACAAGCCTCCCAATTCACCTACATAAGTTATCTTGCTGGCTATAACAGTGGATTTTTGTGTTTGTAATCTCCATTTATCCTCTATAGTATTATTACAGAGTTTATTAAGTCAAGGAGAGGGCTCTTGGTTAGATAAACAATTCTTCTTTTGATAAGTCCAGGATGCCATGTATCAGTATTATTAATTGCTATAAAGAATGAAAATAATGAATCTTACAGAGCTTTCATTCAAAGGGCTAACAAATAAAATAACAGTAGAAACTAAAATCAATATAATATAACAACAAAAGATTGTTACAAAGCAACTACTAAAATGATGTACGTTAGCTTGTAAAAACATTGACTAGTAATCCTATAAATAAGTAAAGGACATTGGGAATTCAATGATTCCTATCACAACCAAAAACAAAAAGGAAAAAAAATCTATAGTTCCTAACTGTATAAAACTTGTAAAGGACTCAATCTCATGAACCATTGAAAACCACAAATCACATTAACTTCGGCTACGGCATCAAGTTATACATTAAAGTACATAATGAGTCAATTCCAAGTAAACCAATAAGCTATGGGTTGCTTACCCATTCACCGGGGCAAAGGGAGCGGTAATCTTTAGCAAATCTCTCACATTCACCTGACTTTTCACCCTTTGCTACCAAGCATCTGTAATTAAAATCCATATTAAGTAAAAGATTCTAAATAACATTTCATCAAATATAGATAGCCAATGTCAGGAAATCCACCTATGAAACTTTATGTAGCGAGTGAAACAATGTCTGGTTTTATTTGTTGTAGCAAAAGGGAAATCAGCAGCTGCAGTTTTCAGTTCAATCTAGCAGGAAGTAACAAAATATTAAGTTAGGGGGAAAATGTACACATTTACATAACATAGGAAGATACCGAACTTGTTGCATCAAAATTCAAATTCAAAACAAGAAAATATATAATACAACAGAAAGCTGTAGGGTAATTTTGTATCTGGCCTCTAGTTTCAAGCAATTAAGATAAGCATGACTCAAATATATTATCCATACCCTCCTCAACTCATAAACAAAAAATGACTTGTATGAATAATGCATGTCAAGTGTGTAAAAAATATGAGGTTGAATACCACCATTTAATCATTTACAGTGAAATTAACTTTGAATGGCTAACTCAAAATGTCAGGATCAGCATCTAAATAAAATGTAGTTGAATAGCTGCATGGCATTTGGGTCTAACATATATGCAAAATGTAATGCAAGCACATGTTCAGATGCAGCGAAGAAATTATATCTAGAAAGGGACCAATGAATAATTAATTACCGTCACTGGTAGGAGCAGGTGGTGGAGCTAGGGATTGGGCATGAACAGCAACAGCCATGTAAAGAGTGAAGATGAGAAAGAGAACCAAGGCGACCACCACTCCAAAGTGGAAAAAAGAAGCTTCGGTGGGCTCTAAACAGAAAATGAAGAATAAAAGGTTACGTTCAATGAAATCACAAAAACCTTGAAACCCATATACCGGAAACCTCGAAATGAAGAACCCCTAATCCAAAACAGAAGAAAATGAACTAAAACCTTGAAAGGCGAAAACGTGAGCAGCGCCGGGAAATACCACGGAATGACAGAGACCACTAGAGCCTAACCGGAGGGAAATGCCACGGTGGTAGCCGATGAGGGTGCACAAGCCAGAGGGAATCGAAATTGTGTCTCTGCTACACTTGGGGAAAGTTTTTTAGGGCGCCCTAAAGAAGCTGAGATATGATACTGCTTTTTGTAAAAACAAAAAAAAAACAAGGGCCAATCAAAGACGGTTAGTAGTAACCATCTTTGAATAGTAAACAACAAAGACGGCTTCTGGAGGAACCCGACCTAGTATGCTATCAACAAGGATGGTTATGAGGTAAATGTCTTTGAAAATAACCACTTATTTACAAAAATGCCACTGCGCAGGATTCTAAGACGGTTATCATACAACCGTCTTAGATTCTGCGTCTTTGAAAGGTACTTTTGTAGTAGTGTTAGTGACTACTTGATTAAAACAAGCACCAAGAGTTTTTTGTTTTGTTTGAGTAAAAGAATTATAGTTGAACATAGAGTTCACACCTTATGGATGATAGTTATAATTTTTTTATGAAGATGATAATTTATGTAAGATTCTTGACTAATGAATGTAAACTCTTTTTGGTGACATTGATTATATATGAAATCATGGGACATGATAGAAATTGGTATTCAAACTTTCAAACGTTCACTATCTCTTTGCCTTTCTTATGATAGACTGTTTCTTCATGGGAGGAGGGGTTTGAAAAAAATATGTGGAGACAAAATAAGTTGCTAGTCATGCACAAAGGTTTTTTCTCCACCAACACTACTACAATAAATACATTCTAAGACGAACATTCAAAGATGGTTGAAGCGAAATCGTCTTAGTTGGTGAGGCGATGGCAAAATCGTAAATATTTTGCTCTTTACGAAGATGGTTATATAAGAACCGTCTTAGATGGTTGAAAATGATGTCGTTAGATGGTTGAAAATGATGTCGTTTCTATATGAGAACCGTCTTTGATTGGTGCTATTCAAAGATGGTTTGTTAAACCCGTCTTGGAAGGCTTAGCCCTAAAAATGTGTTTATTCTCACTCTCCCTCTCATTGTCTGAGTTCCCTCTAGGGTTTCAAAGAAGTTAAGGGACCAAGGCAACCCCTCCGCTCCGCTCCTCACGCTCGACACCCTCGCACTGACATCCTATCCACCGTTGTCATTGACGTCGATGACATCAACAACAGGTCCCCCGAGGTCATCTCATCCTCTTCCCGCGTAAAGGCCGATTCCGGTGGCGTCCTTCCATGGCGATGTCATTTCTAAACGATGAGAGAGCGGTGGTGGTGTTCTTCATCTGCAGAATCCTGTATTGTATCCCTTTCTCTCTCCTCTTCCATGGCCTCGCTCTCTCTCTCTCTCTCTCTCTCCACTCCCTTGCCTCGTTCTTCCATGGTTTGAATTTTTTCGAACTTTTCATTCGCATTCGGTTTATTTGTAATGTTCATAAATCTTGCTCAATATGTTGAATCATGGAAGCAATTAGTTTAGGGGTTTCCTTCCATTTGATATGATGTGCAATATTTGAGATTTTATAGAGTGATACTTGGAATGATGCAGGGTCATTTTTTTGTTGTTTAATTGTTTACCTCTTTCTGTTTAAATTTAAACTTTCACTAGAATTGGTTAGACTTTAGTTTCAGTTATCAATATAGGCTTGAAGATGTACCTAGTTTTAAGTCTCTAATATTAAACCTTGAGAGTGTGCTAAAGGGTGTGCCATTCATCACATGGCCACTGTTTGCGGAGCATAGAATGAATGCGGTTCTGCTATGTGAGGGTCTCTAAAAACATAAGAGTTTAACCATGCCTGGGTATCCTATGGTAACATCTCATTTTTTACCATTTCAATATTCTAAAAACACTATTCAATCGCACGACAAAGCAATAACATTGTCTACCACACACATGGAAAATTGGGATGTTACAATATCGAAATGTTTAGAATTCGTTCCTGTAAAATTTTGAGTCTTTTCTTTGTTCTCGAAAAATTGAAATTTGTCACTTTTGACCCGGAGGTAGGTTCGGGTATCCGAACCTATGTGTCACTCTTCCATTGGTTCCATTGATGGCTATGGAAGTGGATGATTTCTAGGGGTTAAAAATTGCCACAAAATGCAAAAAAGAAACCCTACAAATTTGTAAATCTCTCTTTCTTAACCTCCTTCTTCCCTAACTTTCTTCATCTTCTTTGAATTTAAATAAATAATTTTTCTTTTTCTTTTTTAAATGTTTTGTTCAACTGCAATGGCCAACACCACCTTATTGACCTTGGAGACAAGCGTCAAAAGGCCACAAATGGAGAAATTATATGTGAAAGTGCCAGGCCGTAAAAAAAAATTGTCAAAGTGCCACGCTGTACAATTCGCAAGTCATTCCAGCGATTTCCGTTGGCTGAGTTGGCAGTCAATTACTGGCCAACCTAATCCGCTCTACCCAATAGCTAAATATGTGTATCTGACATGCCAGCTAGGTGACAAATTCGCTGGGCCCCTTAGCTAAGTATGTGTAGAATCCGCTAGGCCTCATTGCTAACTTGGTTCTGACTGTGACAAGTCCATTGTGATATGTAGCTAAGTATGTGTAATTAGCTAGGCCCCATAGCTAACTATGTACACTTATGATGTAATTAGCTAGGCCTCATAGCTAACTATGTACACTTATGATGTAATTAGCTAGGCCTCATAGCTAACTATGTACTCTTATCATGCACCGTGCTTTTAATGTTGATTTGAATTCGGTGGGATGCGCTGCGGAGTATGTGAAATATTTAGCTCTTCCGATCAGCGAATTTAGTGTTCATGGATCTATAAATACCCCCTCAGCTTCACAGACATTGCATTCGAAGAATATTATATAGCATTGGTTTTTGAAAATTGTCTTAGTTGTATTTGATTTTTACATGACTCGATATATATTGTGTTTTTTGTTTTGTGATTTTTGAAACCGAAATACTTTGGCCCAAAAAAATAGGTGATATATTTTCCTATATTGCATAGGGAATATAATCCTATTTAGACCCTTTTTTTTACATCAATAGTCATCTTATATTATTAATTTTTTTAAAAAATTTTCAGGTGTTATTTTGCTTTGTGATTTTTGAAACGTAAATACTTTGCCACAACAAAATAGGTGATATATTTTCCTATATGACATAGGAAATATAGTCCTATTTACACCTTTTTTTTATGTTAGTAGTCTTCTTGTAATAGTTTTTTTTATTAAATTTTTTACATGTTATTTTGCTTTGTGATTTTTGAAGCCAAAATACTTTGGCACAACGAAATAGGTAATATATTTTCATATATTGCATAGGGAATATAGTCGTATTTACACCCGTTATTTTAACATTAGTAGCCATCTTTTATTATTTTTGTTTTTTATTGTTCAGTCCAGAAGACATTGTTCTGTTTTTTTTAGTTTTTTACGGCAAAATGAGTAATAGTAGTAATGGTTTAATCACGATTGTGTATTATAATGGGAGTAGATATTTTGGACCTAATGACCAAATTTTTGAAGGAGAAAGTCAAATGTTTCGCATGCCCCCAGGATGCAGCCACCGTGATCTAATGAAAATGATTTGCAAGAAGTTGAGACTACAACGCGGACAACGTGTCTCTCGATTGACTGCTAGATGTCCATCTGGCAACCCGGTGCAGTGGGTTGCTGTGGATATTGTAGATGATGATGATGTAGCGTTACTTACTGACGCATGCAGATCCGATGGAGAAAATCCTAGATTTATCGAATTGTATGCAGAATTAAATTGTGGTGGTCAATCAAGCAGTCAACAATGTGTCCAACCCACTGGTTCCATTGACATTAATAAAGAGCCACAGGTGAATCCCGAAGACAGAGATGTATCCCTATCTCCACCAGTACCAACCCATCAAACCCAAGAAATGGATTATGGATAATGGATATATCCGAGACACCAGCACCACCAAGTCAAGCAGCGGAGAATGAAATAGTGGTGGCATACGACCCATCTTAGCCTACAGATACTTCTGAGGAAGAGGTGGATGAAGGTGTTGTTCCAGACAGTGACTGATCGCAGCCGTACGCAACCAAATTAAATTGATTTGAATGTAGTACTAGGAAGTTGACTCCTAGGTCGTCTCTCAAGGATCAATTGTCAATGTTTAAGGATTGAAAACGTGTTTTGGGCGATTGTTGTGGCAGAATGCGAAAATCTAAAAACAGAATCGAAAACTAAATTAAACAAAAACACGAAATTAATTGCAGATGATTAAAAACGAGTCAAACCCTAGAACAGATTGCGCCTCTAATATCCTCGGTTCACAAAAGATAAATTATTCTGACTTAATCCCCAGTAGTCCAGATCAATCGACTAAGCGAAGATTAATCTAAAACGTCCTTCCACGAATTAAGCAAACGTGAACCTCGTTAGGGCAAGTTTCATCAGAATTAAGCAAACTGAGATTACTGAATTAATCATCCTCAGAATCATTAAGCATGATCCCAATTCGAAAAAGACAGAACAGAAACCCAACAAAGAAGAATCAAGCAGAAAACGAAATTCAAGCGGAGAACCTCCATTAAAGGGTTGCAATCTGTCCTAGGGTTAAACCCTAGGATTTAGCCTTCCATTAAATTGAAATTAACAACAGAAACGTAAATTGAAACCAAACTGAACATTAAATGAATTTAATTGCAAAAGTAACGAAATTAAACAGTAACGAAATTAAAAGCA
>PYAF01000982.1:20422-44857 GCA_007407185.1 Glycine tomentella | reverse complement strand
ATGTATGAAAACTTTAATCCTATGTATGCGCATTATAATTGTTTTCATTAAATCATGAAATGTAATTTATGACATGAGCCAAGTGGGAGAATGTAAGATTTATCATTGTGGCTCATTTAAATTTGATTTAATGAATAAAGGATATAAAGATAATTGGTTACAATGGGAAGTTATTCAAAGGATAATTGTTATCTTTAAGCATTAAAGATAATTGTTGATAAATTATCTTTAATGCATTAAAGGATAACTGTTGATAGGTACAGTTATCTTAATCGTAGTGGTTCAGTTTCTATAAATACAGATCTAGAAAATTGAATACCACCATTTGTCTGCCCATGAGAGTTGTATCCAATCCCTATCAAAGAAGATACAAGAAAAGAAAGGGTCAAGACTCTGAAAAAGCATTCTGCCATTAAAGGATTTTCCCCAAAGAATCTACGAAAGCACTCTACCAATAAAGATCTTCCGCAATTATGGACAAAGGTATGTTTATGTGAAACTCATGAATTCTAAAGATCCTTTTTCATGTTCTTGATGTAATTGTTATTGAACATGAATTATAGATTAATGTTTACATTAATCGCTCATTTTATGATTCAAGGTTTGGAATCTAACTAGGAAGTATTATCCAAATGCGGATCTAAATCAAGTCATCCAATGGTTATAATTGTTAGAAATAGAGTTAGAACTCTTGGTTGTTAAGATTCTTGATGTTAATGCAGGGATTTGAGTTGATTATCAAGGAATTTATGATCTTAAAATCTTTAGAATTTTCATAGTTAAGAAATTAACATGAAATGAACCAATGAACCCAATAACATTGAATATAAAATAATCATATATGTGTAATCTCAGGATTATTAAATAGGTGAAATCCGATCCCTAAGCTTCTTTCCACTGAATTTGTCACTTGTTCACTTTGTTTACCAGTTCTTGAATATTGGTACTAATTGTTTCTGTATGAAGATTTGTAAAATGAACTTCTATATATTTGTAATTAATTTGTTTAGGGATTTTCATTAAAATAATAGAAATTATCATAATATCTATCAATCTCTATGAATACCACAATCTACTTATCATTATCTACTAAGAAAAATTGATATGCTTGCCAAACCCCTATAATGGGGTTTTACTGCTGCAAAATATAACTGTTAGTGAATCTGTTCTTACGTCGAGCCCTAATTGATGCTAAAGTTGATATATATTTAGCAGTTGTGCATGTGCAATTAATGTTACCGTGGGTAGCATGAGGAACAATTTCAATCTTGTATAAGAGTGTTTTGATGGTCCTTCCATTGAAAATGAGAGGCCAATTAAAGCGTCTGTAAGACCATCGTGCTCGGTTATTTGAACAAGTTAGAAATTTAATAAAAAATTATTTAATTTAAAGGATTTTATTATGTGAGATTAGGATTTGAAAGGAGAAAAATTTTGAACTTATTTTTTTAGTGAAATTTATTTATTTTTGGTAATTTTGAGTCCGAAAAGATTTTAAATAATAAAATTAACAATAGAAAAAATCATCTAATTTTTCCAATAAAGAAATTTATTCTAAAATTTTTAAAAAGAATAAAAATACACATTTAAATTATAAAAAAAAAACAATAGAATGGTTGCACAAAATATATGAATTATTGTATATTTTTTATATTTATTTTTAATTGTCATCGATAATTTTTTTTTACAAACCTTTATATGATTTGTTTTTTTAATTTCAATGTGTTAACTCATTTAATCTACGAACTGGGTTAGGTTGAGCCCACTTGGTACATTTGCTTACCATTAAAGCCGGATTCGCCTGGCAATGCCCAACAGATATGGAAAAATAGACCAAACTGAACTTTTTTAACGTATATGAATTTTTCGCCAAGTTCTTGGAAGAAGACAGAATATGGATAATCTTCCACGCCTCGCAAGACCCTACTGTCATGTTAACTTGTCACTTGTCATCTTCTTTCACGAGCACGTACTACGCTCCTACACTGTATGTACAACTTACTATCATTATAGTCACTAATAATGAAACTATAGTTCACTTAATGAAGAAATTTACATTAGTGAAAAATTATAATTTTAGAGACTTATTTTGAATTTTATTATTTTTAGAAATTAAAATGACAGTCGGTGATAATTTTACAGACCAATTTGACTGTTTACTCAAGTTTATTTGATTTTTTTTATGAGACTCAAGTTTATTTGATTAAATTAACTTTATTTGATGAAGAAAGTTTCTTTAGTAATTTTTGGAGTGTTTTCTACAGTTATTTTTTTTAGCAACTTCCAATTAATCTTTAAGTTCTGGAATAACTTATCCGTAAATTTTGTGTAACCTTTAATGTTTATATAAAAAAAATAGATAATCGAATTCTCATTAGAAAAATACTCTTTTCATTCTTATTCTTATTCTTATTTATAAGATATAGTAAACAAAAATTTTGTGTCTTACTATAAGACTTCATTTCATGCATTTCTCTTGTCCATTAATTATTTTTTTATTAAAATTCTTAAATAACTCTTTTTCTTTTAGGAAAAAATGAAAAGAGCTTACCATAAAGGATAAAAGGTGACATAGACTAGTTGCCATGCAAGCATTGACCAGCAAACCAAAGGTAACATATAAGAAGAAGAAAAACTGAAAGTTACATATATAATTGATTACCTACCTATGTAGTCACCCCTAATTCAATTTAAAACATATAGATGATTAGAACCTAAATATAACCACTACGTACATATATAATAATATATTTACACTGGAATTTTGGACCAAACCAAAGCAGAGGCATGTGGACTTGGAATGAAAAAATCCTTGTTTGCATAAGGAAGATTGGTGGTTGAAGAAGATGCAGGTGTCTCAAAGCTTGTTTCCTTTTGATCTTCTTCTTCTTCATAGATTGTTTCTAAGATTTGGATTCGTACTTTGGTAGCAGTGACAAAATAATGAGGAGCAACAGCACAGAATGGGGTTAACAATGAAGTTTGAGTGATTGGTGGATACAAAGTAGTGTTGGGGATGACCCTGGAGCTTGTGGAAATGGAAGGCATAACAATGATATTGGCCATGTATGCTAACTGGCTTTGCTCAGAGAGATTTTATGGTAATGCAACTTTGTCTGCATGGTATTTCCTTTTATAGAATGGGATGGGGAGCCATTTGTTCATGAATCAAAGTTGCCCTTTTTGTCCACATAACTGCAATTATGCCATTTTGCTTTATCCTGATCTTTTTGTTTTCTTTTCTGTATAGGTAAATGTGTCATGGATTTATAATAATTGATCGACAATGTGTAAGTTATTAGGAGTATTAAATGTTTTCTACTTAAAAATAATTTTAATTATTTATTAACTTTTATATATAATTATTGTTGCTTTATTATTAAAAATAGTGTTGAGTCCAAATATTATATGTATAGGTAAAAAAGTTTTTAATTTCTATAAAATAAGTGAAACAAGTTGTAAATTCAGTGGTGGAGAATTTTGATATATAGTTTGTACAAAATCATATGCTCAAATTTTATTCCCATTACTGTAATAAATACTAAAGCAAGTAATTTTTCTGCATTTGTAAAAAAATAGCTTTTATTCTTCTAAAATATAAAATCAATACTTTTTTTAAGGAAAATCAATACTTTTTAGTTTCTATTGTCATATGACATGGTTAACTATTTTTTTTATAAAAAAAAAAAAGGATGTGTATGTTGTGTCATGCTAATAAGTGATATACTTGAATTCCTTTGAATCCTAAAATTAATATTATTTATTTATCTTAAAATGTGTTGTAAATTTAAAATATTGATGTCAAAATTTAGAGAGATAGAAATCAAAGAAAAAATTATAAAAATCAAAACTACAATTTACTTTTTTTATAAATTTAAAACGAATAGTTTTAAATTTTATAAGGAAAAAAAAATAAAAGGAAATTATTTTATAGGCCAAAACTAAAGTTTGCTTATTTTATCAAACAAGTACGTACAAAGAAGTGATTAATTTTCTTAAATTGCATAACTATTTGAAATGATTTTCATTCCTATTGTTACTACCCTACTTAATACCTACCATTATCACCATGGCACCTACTAATAAAGAATCACTAACAAAAAAAAAAAAAGGCCACGTAGTTGCGGACTTGGTATTGACCCAGATAGAATAAAGGATCTCGTGCTTTGCACAAGTGAAGTAAAACAGTAACTGCCACTCAACAATTTTTTTCAGAAACCAACAGGTCAAGAGAGGGAAAGTAACATGGTTCAAATACATAAAATGTTAATATGTACTTTGTTAAAATTAGGGGTATTCACGGATATGAGTCACATGCTAATTTGAATTGACTAAAACTAATTCGAATAGTTTGGGTTGAGTGATTTAGGTATTTGGGTCAAAACCAAACCGATCAAAATCATTCATATACAAATTGGATCATGAATTTAGATCTATAGATCCAACCAAAATCAAACTAAACCGATCAAAAATTTAGAGTTGTTTGGTTTGACTTTAAATACTGCTAATATTGGGACTCCAAGTATTGGAACTGCTAATGTTTATAATATTAATGACTCATATTTTGTTCATCTAGTTGTAACAAATCTGATTGCACCAAAGTTTATTGCAAAAAATTAGTTTGTATAAAATAGTTGTAATTCAGACTATTATAGTAAATCTCGTTGAAGAATATTTTGTTTTAATTTGTATTAGTCTATTTTAGAATATCATGTTGATGGTATTAAATGAATCAATTTTACTACTTTCAGACATTTGATAATATTGTGTTAGAATAAATAGTCATTTTCATCCCTGAATGTGAAGAGCATTGACAAATTCGCCTCCAAAATATGAAAATTTAAATTTTAGTCTCCGAAGTGAAAAAGTGAGACAAATTCATTCATCTGTTATCGTTAATGAAAGAGCCTACGTGACACAAATGGACGAAAATGTCACAAAATGATTGCCAACACGGCTGCTGAATAGATTGGACCAAAATGTTAGTAAGTTTTCATTGGACTAATTTGTCATATCCCAAATTTCGTTTCAATTAAGGATAAAATGTAATTTAATATTCATCTTTCCTTTTTTTGCTCTAACTTGTAAAATATAATTTAATTCTTCCATGACCAACATACTTGATTTTGTTCTAAATTGTAATTCAAAAACCATCATGGTTGATTTTGTTCTAACCTATAATTGAGAAAGTTTCTTTTAAAAAATGATCTAACCAACTCAAAGGACAACAACCAATTAAGCACATATCTAACGTTGTCAAGTGTCAACTTCTCTCTCAAATAGGACTAGGTCTAACACATATGGATCTTCAAAACCACTAAACAAAAGGGACACAAAATCATATCAACGTTGATAATAATAATTCCAACACAGAGAGAAAGAATATAATAGAACATATTACATCTTCGTTTGAAATCACACTTCAAAAATCAATGTCAGCCTGATAACCTTAAATGTTTCTTCAACTTCTACATGCATTTTGAATGGTATTGGGGAGTTTGGTAATACGGAATGAGTAAAGGATGTGTTTTTGGTAAAAACACCAAATTTAAGACAACTTTTATAGCGTGAAAAAGAATCCAGGAAAAGGTATGTAGAGAGAGAGAAAAAAAAAACTCATGAATATCATATGATACTATTATGTTCCAACAATGTGCCAATGATCTCGGTAGCTGAGAAGTCAAGTAAATAGTTGTAGCAAATTTGCAATGCGTGTAAATGAATATATTAAAATTTGAATTTTATCTCTCGGAACGAATTTGTCAACACTCTACACGTTTAAGGACAAAAATGACTATTTACCCTAAATTGCATTTTACCCTTAAATGAAACAAAATTTGGGATCTGACAAATTTGTCCAATGGAAACTTATTGACATTTTGGTCAAATGGAAATTTACTAACATTTTGATCCAATTTATTCTGCAGTCATGTTGACAATCATTTTTGTGACATTTTTGTCCCTTTGTGTCAAGTATGCTCTTTCATTAATGGTAACTGATGAAAGTTAACAGATGAATGAATTTGTCACCCATTTTTCACTTTCGAGGATTAAAATTTGAATTTTCATCTTTCGAGGATGAATTTGTCAGGTCTCTACACATTTAAGAACGAAAATGGTTATTTACCCTATTGTGTTAATTGTATTGGATATTTGGATGAATCATGATATAAAATAGTAGTTCTAAGAAAAAAAATCAAATTTAAATGGATAACCTGTTGGTCCAAATGAACCAAACCGTTCATGAATGTGTTTGATGATTACCAAGTCCTGAATGTTTGGGTAGGATCATTTCCAGATTGCAAACTACAAGATTCCATGAAATTGTTGTTTGAAACTTAAACATAAAAATGGAGAAGATTAAGAAATGATGATGAATGACGCCACGATCCGTAACAGAGCGATAAGTCAGAGGAGGATTCGCCACAAAGGAAAGCTTCCTTGATAAGAACCAATTTGGTTTCACTCAAGAACCAACAAGAAGCTAAGCTCTCAATGCAACCAAAATGCTTAATTTCATTAATCAAAGTTGTCCAAAAATAGCATAGTCTGAGTACTTATAGAGCTAAGTCTCTAATAATTTCCTAAAAACGTAAGTTTAGGCCTATTTTTGGTAATATTAAAGCCCATTACAAAAATAAAATGATTCTAACCCAATGTAATCAATTAATACGACATGTAATCGATTAAAATAGAGTGTTCCAGCGTTGTGTAATCGATCACAAAAAGATGGTAATCAATTACAATAGAGTGTTCCAGTGTTGTGTAATCAATTACAGAAAGATGGTAATTGACTACAACAGAGTGTTACAGTGTTGTGTAACCGATTACCATCTGGTAATCGATTACAACATATAGAATTTGCTTATTACAACAGACAAGACTTCTTTTGTGTTTGCACTGAGTTTGTGTACTTCTTCATGCTTGTCTATAAGATACAAGTTAGTTTTAATGTGGTCTTGAAGAAACTTAGCTTTGGACCTTGTCATTGGACCCTTTAATTTATGGAGTGCTTCTAGAACTTCATGATCCTTGGATAGTCCTCTATCAAGGTTGGGTCTCAAAAATTTTTCTAAAAATCGAATCGATCAAATTTGATTGGATTGAATCCTAAATTTAATTAAAATTAACCCAAACTGACCCGCAAATACTCCTAGTTAAAATGGTGATGGTACAAATTTAATATTACTATTGATGAGTGTAGCTCATCAGTTATCTACACACGTTGAAATTATAGATTTTTTTTTTATAATTTGATCTTTTACATAATATATTCTTCAGAAAAAAATATAAAATTTTATGTATAATTAAATTCTAGAACAATGATCAGTCATGTAATAGATAAAAAAATTTATGTATGATTAAATATCAAAATAATGATCAGTCATATATATAATCGGTTCAAAAATTAAAACTTGTAAGAGTATATAGGAATTCCATCAGAATCACGAAGACCATGGTTGTTAAAAAAAAAAAACTTAGTATTAAAAGTCTATTTTCATTATACGTACTTTTTAAAATCTAGATCACACTTTTTATTTCCTTAAAAAATCACACTTTTTATTTCTTATATAAACTTAATAGTTTTAGTTTATTTTATTTTTTACTAAATTAGTCGTTTGTATCAATTGTGAGGGATTTAATTGCCAAAAATTATTTTTCTAATCATCAACAAATCAATAACTTTATAAAAGGGATTAAATTGAAATTAAAAGAGATAAGAATTGTAACACCCTGTGTGCACCCGGCGTATTAACATTAACACAATATCAGAGTAACGCAGCAAGCATAGTAATAAACAATAAAGGAAGCCTGAATCCAGTGTAAATACATATTTTGTACATATATGGTGAATTTATGTCATATACAAGGTACATTTTTCTCAAAACTATACAAATATTCCCTAGGTTTCCAAAATATAGACAAAATAAACAAAATGTGAGCTAACACGCTCAATCATCTAAACCTAGGGTGATCCATTACACTATCACAGCTCAGGCCTTTTGCCTTGGGATCTCTTAGCAACCTCTGTATCAGTTCCTGCAACATGAGCCCCAAATAGGGGTGAGATAATCATCTCAGTAAACTCAGGGTTCTCGGAGGTTTCCCTCCCCCTGGTTCACTATCAAGCATATACATATATAACATAACATAACAGAAATCATAACAAATAATCCTCCATCATACAGTCAGCCTTCACGGCTCACATGAACAAGCTGCATGCACCTAGCAGCACAGTACAAACATACACAACCAACACACATTGCCTGAGAGAGATCATCTACTGAAGGGTACATTCCCTCAAGACTTTTCCTTGAGTGCCTGAGTAAGATCATCTACTGAAAGGCACCTTTACTCAGGACTCTCCCTATCCATGCCTGAGGAAGATCATCTAATTAAAGGCACATTCCCTCAGGACTTGCCGCCCAATACCTGAGAAAGATCATCCAATGAAGGGCACGTTCTCCCAAGGTTTACATGGACACCTATGGATTGTCCCAAGGAAGATCATCCACTCAAGGACACATTCCCAAGGGGTCCATAGTTCCTTATTCTACTGGCCAGAGAATTCTCATATAATCACATCACACATCATTATCATTATCAACACAAAGCATCACACTATCACAGTGTTCAGCTATAATCATACATCATCATGGCATCACATATATGTCTCAATATAACCATATCATACAATAGCCAGATACATGATATACAAAACCATCACCCTCTTGGGGTGTAGTGAAACACAAGCAAGGGAAACATTCCCCAAGAACGATGAGCTTACCTGATCTCAGCTCAGAACCAGCTCTCCTAGCTTCGTGGTGACCACCACTAGTAATCGGAATCTCACGCCCTACAATAGGCATGCAATCAATCAATTAGTAACGGTTTTCAACTGTTTGTATGAAAGGAAACACTCTTCCTTTCCATATCAATCTCTATCTTCTAACTTAAGGTTCATCATAGCCCAGCTCTCACTAGGCCTCTCTTAGGCCCTCAGTGGTCTATCTCAGCCTAATCAAGGCATCAGAGTCACCACAGGCTCAAGGCAAGTCAGACACAGAGAGCTCTAAGCTCTATACAGTCTCACAACTCAAGAAATCACATAGGGCTTAAGCGGTCCATATCACACACATGACACCGTTCATATGGCCTCTCAGGAAAATCTAACCCATCAATCAAGGCTCTTGCATGTCTCAATATCATCAAGTGACTCAACACAAGCCACACATGCATAGCATAGAGGCAAAACCAAAGTTCACCAAACTAACTTCTAAGAGCTAATCCTTCATCACTAAACCATTCTAAACACACTTCTCTACAGGACCCATGGCTAATTCTAGCCCCAACTCAAGTGTGTCACTATTCACCCAATACCCCAAATCATAAATCAACCGGAGAAACTCGAGTTTCTTACCTCAGAAATGGCAAGGAAGACCTCTGGACCACTCTCCCTAGCTCAGGTGTCCATGAATCGGTGTCGTTCCTCGCCCAACTCGAGTTCCCTAACTTTCCCCTCAGAAAATGGGGCCTCTCTGATTAAGGGGTTTCAAGGAAGGATTATAGCTCACCACTGGTTTTCCTCATGATTAGGGGTTAGAGGAAGTGATTTAGGTGAACTAAGGTTAAGAAATGATGCTTGGAAGCTCATCAATGGAGGTCTGGGCGCTGGAGGAAGAAAGAGGAAGGAAATGATCAAAAATTTCATAAAATACCACTTATATACTGGGCCTGACCGACATGTCGCGCTGATCGCGCCACTCTGGCGCTGATCGCGTCAACTGGCAGAGTCCACGGCGCCATCCGCGCCACACTGGCACCGTCCGTGCCATCCTCCAGAAACCATGGCGCTCCTCGCGCCAATAGCGTCACACTCCAGAACTGCGGCGCCTCTCGCGCCATCCTGGCGCCACTCGCGCCAACCTCCAGAGAACACGGTGCTGCTCGCGTGAACCTGGCACCACCCGCGCCAAACTCCAGAAAATGTGGCGCTGACCGCGCCAACCCGGCGCTAATCGCGCCACACCCCTGCATCTGGTTTTCTGCAGAATTCTGCAGAAACCTTAGCGTCTCTAGCGCTGAACCTCTCGCCAGATGCGCCGGACTTGAGGGTCATTATAAGAATAGAATTGAAAGAAGAAAAAAACTGAGACATACTAAAAGTATAAATTTAAACTCCTTTCAATAATCTTTTTTCAGCTTATAATATTTCATGCAAAATATGTGATTTAGAAAATTAATATGGTATCCCTCTACTTCGGAGTTAGTAACAAAAGGCAGTCCTAACTTTATAGAATTTGTAAAGTAAATTAATCTAATTTGATCCCTGAAATATTTCAAATCATTATATTAGTTTCAAAAATATATAAATAAAAAATCATCTTTAAAAGATTAACCAATTTAGTTATTTCATAAAAAATATTAAATTAATCAACTTTTTTGTCTATTAATTAGGATTAAAATAATATTTTTATTCATTTAACAACTAATGGGATTCAATTCAATGTTATTTTAATCATATTATAAATATAAAATATGCATCAATTTTATTAATGACTAATATCTATTAAAAAACCTGATTGATCCTTTAACAAAGTTTTTTTTGTCAATAATGACATTTTTATTTATTTACAAAGCCTCAAATACAAGATCTTAGTAAAAGATTGAAACCTAATTTTATTCAAATCAACCACATTTTGTTATATACCCATTCAAGTTTGATAAATAAAACTATGTTTTACTTCGAACTCTGGCCTTTACTACCATTGTTCTTGTACATAAAAATTAAATACTCAATTCATCAAGACGTATAAAATTAATTAAATTAGTTCTTTTTTATTACTAATTTCATAAATTTAATTAAGTTTTATTCCAAAAATATTCATAGAATCAATTGATTTAAGTAGATATAATGACTACTCATAATAATAAAAAAGAAAACTTTGTCCAACCAATAGGAGTTATATTGGTAGTAGTTGAATAAATGAATACACTTTGATGGAAAATGAGTTATATCTCATTAATAGAATTTACAACAAATTGGAGGTATAAAATAAAATTAAAAATTAATATATTTAAAAGTGTTCATATGATTCTTATAATAGAAAAAAAATACTCCCTCAGTTTCTTATTTTAAATCCAAATTAAAAGTATGTTTTTATCTTTTTATAAGGTCCAATTTTAAATATTTTATGCATTTATTATCTTGTTGGAAAAATACACTTTCATTAAAGTCAATTCTAAAATACATTGAAAGAAAAAAATCAATAATGTTTATTAGGTAGTAATTCACAAGGATAGTTTTAGAAAAAAAAATTAATGCTCTCAATAAATTAACTAATTTTTTTAATTCTGATTAATTATTTAATTGAAACTTATAATAATGACTAGAAGAAGTTTCATTTATTTTAATGTTTAAATATATTTTTAAAATCCTTTGACTTTGAGTATTATTTTTTTAGTCCTTAAAAAATTATTTTACTACTCCCTCAAATTTTTAAAAAGTTACTTTTAGTCCCTCTTTATTAATTATATTCATGGTTTCACAATTTGTGATAAATTTTAATCCTAAAAATTATTTATTTTAATTCAATTTTATAAAAATAATTTTTTGATGATTTTAAACCGTCAAAATATTTGACTCATGATTTAGTGGAGTTTCTTACACATTCTGACAGTTTTAAAGAAGAAAAATAAAAACATGGATCTGAAATTATGATAATCTTTTTACAAATTATGATGATTTTAATCTGTTACAAATTATTTTAAAAAAATTAAATTAAAAATTTTTTGATGGTGAAAAATTATTATAAATTATGACACCATTAATATAAAGAATGAGAGGAAATAAAAGTAATTTTTTAAAAAATTCAAAGGATTAATAAAAACATATTTTATATTGAAAGACTAAAAAAATACTTACCTAAATTTAAACGATTAAAAATATATATAATTTTTTATATATAAAAAGCATTTATTTTTATTTTGCGATGAGTGATGTGAACTCTCTGCCGACATTGATGTGAGCTTTATCTAATTAAAACTTGACCCTAGCTAGTTAATACTTATACGTCCCGGTCATACAACATTCCACTTGATTTTTAAGAACCTAGAGTAAGACCATTTGTTTGCACAGTGCATCTAATAAATGGTGGTAACTACAACTAGATTTTGTAAATATTATTAGCTCCTTTTTAGAAATAAGGTTTTATATAAATCAATTTATGTAATTTTAATCAATTAGAGGTATATATTTACTTATGCATTAGTTAGTATTTTGACTATATTAGCCCCTTGTTAGTACTCTAAAATTACTGGTTAGCCGTACCCAATAAGTTAAGTTTTCACACAAAATTATAATTAATTAATACATAAGCTAATTTCTCTATAAAAATTAGCTTAAATAATATTGTATAAAATTTAACATGTGGAAATAACTTTATTATTTATTTATTTATTTATTTATTTATTGAGAAATTTTATCCAAACAAGGCAATCTATTATAGGATACAGCATTTTTCTCCAGCTGATTACTATAACGCCTTGGTTGGCAAACGCAACTGTCCCATATTATTGGAAAGGTTATTGTACGAGAAAATTGCATTTTTATGACGACAATAATCATTAAATGTTTTAAAAGCTTTAAAAGTTGGGCATTAATGATTAAATTAACAACCTTAGTCAATTAAATATATATTGGTTGCTGTTAGTCACAAAAAGACCGGAGGAGGTATATACATATAGTGACAAATTTATCCTTGTATAAAAAATGAGAAAATAGGTTGTGTTAATAATGTAAAAATATTTTTCTTAAAAAATCATACTAACATTGATATATAATTGATTAATAATATAAAATATTTTAAACTATTAATAAATAATCATTAAACTTAACAAATATTTTGATATAGAATATAAATAGCCTTCACCAAAAGATAATTGTATCTTACTCAAATAAAATTTATCAAAAAAATAATTCTCATAATATTAACACAACTGACTTATTCTCAAATTACAAATTATATTTGTTAGTTTAATTTCAAGTACAAAAGATTTTTTAATCATGTCACGATGACAATTTCATTTATATATATATATATATATATATATAATATATATATATGTAACAATCAATAATGTCATAACATTATCAATCATATATTAATAAATTATATACAATCATGTTTACTTATTTTTAAACATATCACTTCTAAAATAAAATTAATCACATTTTTTACGTAATTAATCACATATTTAGGTGGATACTGGTTTACAAACTCAGTTGTACGTTTGTCCATGTCCAAAGCTTATTAAAGAGAGAAATTGGCTCCATTCCTCAAATTGCTTTATGAAATAAATGCAAAGTTTAGCATTATCTCATTAGCCTCCTTTTCAGCTTTTCTCACAAGTCAATATTTGAAGAAGCGGGGAAGAAGGCTGCTTCATTTTTCCATTTCTGATTGATTGCAATGGTTGCTTTTCCTTGGCCCTCTTTGGAACTATACACCCTGGTGAGGCCCTCTACATGTATGTGTTTTTTCAACCTTTGAAGTTTCGTTCAACCTAACTTGCATGCCCTCACTAACACGGCACGTATGTGATGTTTATGGCAGCAATGGGACGATGGCTTTACTGGCTCGGTACAGAGCCTCGTGCAATTATTTTATATGCTTAAATATATTTTTAGTTATAATAAGTTGGTGTTTTTTTTATCTTTATAAATTTATATTTTTAATTTTAAGTATTATAAAAAATTGATATTTTTATTTATTTTTTATTTTTTTCATTTCTAGTCTTTATAAATTTATATATATATATATTTTTAATTTTAGTCTCTTTAAGATTTAATCTTTTTTTTTGATAAAACAATTATAATTTTTTATTTATAGTTTTCATAAGCTCGCACTTGCAGAAATCAAAACTGAAAAATACAACACAAACTAAAAATAATGAGAAAAATATCTTATAAGAATCAAAATTAAAAAAAACATAAACTTATAAGAATCAAATTAGAAAAATGAACTTACAGAAAAATGGAAAAGTGTTATCTTAGATGGATCAAAAACATATTTAAATCATTATATATATATATATATATATATATGCATCATAATACTTCTTCAATGTCTTGATGCTAATGATATAACATGATTAATAAATAATTTTTTCCCAAAAACATTTATCAGAATTTGATTTTTGGTCCCATGTCTAATAGAAAAACATATGTTAAAAAAGGTTAATTTCTTAAAGGGTAAATAGTTATTTTCATCCTTGAATGTGTAGGACATTGACAAATTCGTCCCCGAAAGTGAAAAAAAAATGCGACAAATCTATCCATATGTTAACTTTTGTTAGTTACCATTAATGAAAGAGCTTATGTGACACATTCAAAGACTATTTTGTCAGCGTTCTACACATTCAGAGACAAAAATGACTATTTACTTAAAATATAATTTAATTTTCATTTTTCCTCTTTTTTTTTTAATTATTGCAAGTATAACATTACAATAAACACATAAAAAATAGGAAAACAAACATAAGTTAGAACAAACATAATAATAATTAAGTATAATATTGATTAACAAACATAATTTTACTGTTGTTCTAAAATTTCTATTGTGACAACATTAGGCAGTGATGTAATCAAGTCGAGTCTCATTTTTTTGTAAAGATTAACTTAATGGTTATGCATTTTTGTTTGAGTCTCATATCTTGGATACGATACTGTTACATTAGAAATTTCAGAACAATGGACATATTATGCTTATTATTGTGTTTGTTTTAACTTATACTTGTTTTCCTATTTTTTAAATGTTATCGTAATGATATGCTTGATTAAAAAAGGGAGAAAGATAAATATTAAATTATATTTTGGATAAATAATCATTTTTGTCCCTAAATATGTAAAGCATTGGCAGATTCATTCCTGAATGTGTCAAATAGGCTCTTTCATTAAGGGTAACGGATGAAAAATTAATGGATGAATAAATTTGTCACTTTTTTTCACTTTCAGAGACTAAAAATTTAAATTTTCATCTTTTAAGAATGAATTTGTCAGCATTTTATATATTAAAAAAATAGTTATTTATCCTTTCTTAAATGAATCTCATAATTCAAAAATTAGTAATTAAATTCGAGAAATAATGAGTTCACCCAAAATAAAAAATAAAAAGTGTTTTGATACTGTTGGAGTACATATAAAAAATGCATGTGGGTTAGTACGTTGATGATGGTGATGCCACACTAAATGATGCATAAGAACTTTTGGCATTGTCGAGACGGCGGATAAAAATATCGCTAGCTAGACTCAGACTCGCTGAACCGGAATTCAAAAATGTCAATATTTATCCACGCAAGTTGCTAGACTATGTTAATTAAGTTTGGATTGGAATATATATAATGCATCCAAAATAAGGTAAAATTCGTTTGAGCCCTTTTTGTTTTTGTTTTTTGTTTTTTTTTCAGATTTTGGTAAAATTCGAGTAAAGTCGGGTGAACCATTTAAGAATAATATAATTTTGTCTCATTTTCTTTGAGGCCTTACCGAAGAACCAAGCTTCTTGTCACTTGGATTAATAGGCGTTTCTAAATATAGTTGGAACTTTGAATGAACATATTCAAGATAGTTATCATGCAAGCAACATGAATAATTAGAAATGTATAGTAAATTAAATACTTTAGGTGGTGTTAAGGATTTGTTGACATTATCATCTTAGAGGAAAAGGCTTTGCATGGCTTTATGCGCTAGCTATTATTGGCCAACCAGAAAGATGCCATCGATTACGTTAACAAATGTTAAATGTCTTGGTGACAATTTGACACCTTGGTTGCACTTTTGGAGTTGTCCATTGATGAGATCAGGACAAGAACATCGGTTTCTAAGTGATAATTTTGAAACGATAATAATCAAGTATTTGTTTTCAGAAATTGAAGTTTGGTGTATAACTCATAAAATTAATTCTAATATAGAAACCACGAAGAGGGATTTAGAATTCAATTGCTTGGGAGAAATGAAAATCAAAATTAAAACACACGATAGTCTGGTTTTCATGGAATTGGTTCTAGGAATTTAAAGATGACAATCCTTTACCTCGGCTTCTACTTGTCATAATTCCTACTCATCAAAATTAAAATTGTTTTAAACAATATTAAATGCAGTGAAATAGCAGGGGCCTTGCCTCCTCCCCTCCTCAGGCCTCAAGATCCTTTCTATACATGAGAAGAAAATAAAATAAAATAAAAATAGTATTTCGAGTCATTGTTAATTTTCTTCGAGCAGTAAATCTTATATCTAATTTTTATAGATAAAATTAACAATAAATATTAAATATTTAAATAATTGAGCAAAAAAATTGCCCCCGCCCCTGTACATCTTTGTATCCGTCCTTGGTTACATGAAAGAATCTACTACAAATCTCTTAGCCGAAGATGGTCGAGTTGTTTGGTTGCGGTGGAAATGTAGGAAGGGATTGATGAGAAATATAGTAGGAGATTGGTAATTTTGCATAAAATTTATTGTTGGATTAAAATTTATTGTTGGATTATTTGGTGGTGATGAAAACATGAGGGAAAAAAATAGAATTTTGAGAATTTTCACTTAAAGAAAAAATTGATAATTTTTCATGAAATTATAATAAATTTATCAATTAAACTAATTTTGGATCTATTTAGCTAGAATGAAATAAAATGAGAATTAAAATTAGAAATGGACGAGAATAAGAATTGGTGTGAAAAATATAATTACCAGATATAAATTACTGGATTTCTTATATCCAATTTTTACATTTTAATATGAAAAACACATACACACCCCTACATAGATGCATAGCTGATGTCTGACACAGAAACACAGACCTATTCACATGTTAACCATCTGACATGTCGGGCATCCACTCCAGCATCATATGCCACAAGCTGGTAATCTGTCCCCAAGCGAAACTGGTGTCACAGAAGAAGATGAAGATGGGAGAAGAGCGTCGCAAGACAGTCAGGGAGGAGGTAGATAAGCCAATCAAAGCTACTTTCATTAGAGAAGTCGTGTACTTTACCTGACTCACCAATGTTGTCATGGTAAAAAAGCCAATAGCAAATGGCGAATGTGCACCGACTACACTGATCTCAATAGGGCATGTCCACAGGATGCATACCCTTTGCCTAGCATCAACAGGTTAGTCGATGGCGCCTCTGGGTTCCAAGTGTTGAGTTTCCTAGATGCATACCAAGGATACAATCAGATCAGAATGCATACCTCGAACAAAGAGAAAACGACATTCATTACCGAGGATGCTAACTTCTCCTACCGAGTCATGCCCTTTGACCTCAAAAACGCAGGCGTCACATACCAAAGATTGATGGACCGGATGTTTAAACAACAGATTGGATGATATGTCGAGGTATATGTAGACGACATGGTCGTCAAGTCTCAAAGCATAGCCTAACACATGGCTGACCTAGAAGAGGTGTTCGAAGAAATCCGCAAGTATGACATGTGCCTTAACACGGAAAAATGCACTTTCGGGGTTGGCGGAGGCAAGTTCCTAGGTTTCATGATCACACACCGAGGAATAGAAGCCAACCCCGAAAAATGCACAACTATACTAGAGAAACATAGCCCTACCAGCATCGAGGAAGTCCAAAAGTTGAACAATAAAGCTCACCGAAAAAGCAAAGCCATTCTACAAGCTACTCAGAAAAATGGAGCCTTTTCTATTGGATGAAGCCTGCGAGTAAGCCTTCTCGACATTTGAGAAAACTATTGACACGTTGTCGGTCTTGAGTAGATCCAGATCAGGAGCACCCTACTCCAATATCTCTCCATAGCTAATGAATCCGTCGGCTCAGCCCTCGTACAAGAGGAAGGGAAACATCAACTTCCCATATACTTCATCAGCCGCATCCTCCATGATGTTGAGAAATAGTACCAGATGATAGAAAAGGTAGTTGACACTCATCACCTTGGCACGACGCCTTAGGCCTTACTTCCAAAGTCACCAAGTGGTAGTCAAGAGGAACTACCCCCTCAAACAGGTGCTATGAAAGCCTGAACTGGCAAGGAAGATGGTAGCCCTCGTACAAGAGGGAGGATTGATCTCAAGTACGAACCTCGCAGCCCCATGAAGACATAATTCATGGCAGACTTTTTAGAAGAGTTCACTGGCAGTGAGCAAACCACCCTAGACTGGTGGAATCTCTACATGGACGAAGCGTCCAATGTGAAAGGAAGTGGGACAGACATCATCCTTGAAGGGCCTGACAACGTCACTTTAGATCAAGCTCTCAAGCTCAACTTCAAAGCCTTAAATAATCAAGCTAAATACGAGACACTTATAGCAGGTCCGAAGCTATCAAAAGAAGTCGGAGTCGAAAAGCTAAGTTGGTACATTGACTAGCAACTTGTCCAAGGACAAGTTGCCAACAGACATCAAAATAAGGAGACAATACTCCTCTGGTACTATCACACTGCAAAAAATCTCATTGGCGACTTTGAGATGTACCACATACCCTGGGAGAGCAACACTAAAGCATACCTACTCGCCAAGCTGGCCAGCACCAAAAAGATCAGACACCTCAAGACCATCATCCAGGAGACACTCCAAGCTCCCACCATAGACACCCAGGAGGTCATGGTAGGCGAGGAGGAGGAACCAAACTAGATGATCCCCTACAAAAATTTATGAATTCAAGGGGTGTTACCACCACACGAAAATAAAGCTCGATGCTTGGAACGGAAGGCCAGCTACTACATCATCCTTGATGGCGAACTATTCATAAGAGGGTTGACAACACCCTTGCTCAAATGCCTAAACAACCAACATGCAGACTATGTCATTCGAAAGCTTCATAAAGGGATCTGCAGCCTCCATACCGAGGGACTTAATTATCTATAAGCTATAGATTATCTATAGTCCATTGGATTATCTACTAGCAATTATCTATAAGCCATAACTTATCTACAAGCTAGTAATTATCTGCAAGGGTTGTTACACCACTGTAACAACCCCGACAAATAAGGACCTGTGACTCCTACTCCACTCTACAGGTACCAGGTTCCATCTCACCCTTTTCATACATCCCTTTCTCACCTAACTCACATACTTAGTTGAGCTTCGGAGTCCTTTGTTTTGCAGGTCTCCCCTCCCTTCCTCCTAACAAAGGGTACTCACAGTCTGACATGCCAGATCATAGAGCCCACTTGGCCACGTCCACCCTGACATGGGTCTGCTCCAAATTTTTGTAAGTACATTTTATAAACATATTAATCAATTTAATCCCATAATTATGCAAAGTTCAGAAAATGTGATTTGGAATTTAGTAAAATTTTATAACTTTTCATTAGTTGTTTTCTAAAGTCGATATCGCGTAATAAACAAAATGACTTGTTCATATTTTCAAAAAGAAAGCATAATGCAGTTTGGCATAGAAGTTTACTTCTTAAACAAATAAAGCAACATAAAATGAAATGAAACATATATGAATTAATATATATATATATATGTGTGTGTGTGTGTGTGTGTGTGTGTGTGTGTGTTGTGTGTTTGTGTGTGTGTGTGTGTGTGCGTGTGTGTGTGTGTGCGTGCGTGTGTGTGTGTATATATATGTATATATGCAAAAGTGTTTCCCGAGTAAAGTTATGGGTACAACCTCAAGGTATACTATATATGATGATGAAGTAGATGACTGAATACATACATATCAAAAGTACTAAACCCTAGGCCAACCTAGATCAAATATATGTAAAATAAAAGGTCCTACACCCAGAGCAGTCATCTCTAACACCCAATCAGTGTGAAAACTACACAAAAAGCATAAGTTAGTAGGAGCCCATGCATAACAAAGATACTTGAGGAAGTGACTCACGCCTCTGATCACGACGGATATCCACCTCCTCAAAGCACACTCATTCTCAAGATGCATTATCGGCTCCTCGCGCGCTATCTGATCCTGAACAAAATGTAAGGGGTGAGTCTTCCTGCTTCTCCAACCAAACACAAAAAGACTTTAACAAGTCACACACACAAACTAACAAACATGACAATGTGGCTATCTACCGGATCTCACTCGCATCCTAAGGCGTTTCTTTTACTATCTCAACATAGGTTTCTCATTGGCCAATTACCACTAGAACTCCTAGAATTCAATGGTGTTACACATTTTTGTATTGGATGATTGTTAGGAGTACACCTTTTATCATGGTACAATGACAAACTCTCACCAACTGAAAATGATTGTATTTTTTTGGATTTGCCAAGTCAGTCATGCGAGTTACCCTCACAACTCAATGCCACACCCCCAAGGTCAAATTGCCTTACACTTCATCTCCCAATGTACCCATTGTGGTCATCCATTACCCCAAGGACTGACTCTTCAACACATGCCTCATCCAGTATTTATATTCTTGTTGTTGTGGGGTTTGGCTGCACATATATCGAACGTCGATGAATGGAAAACCGAGTCTGAGATCCCATCCTGACTTGAACAACATATTTTAAAAAAAGTGAGAACCTCATCGCCCACACCACATGGTGTAAAAACTACCAATCAACAGCCATCTTACGAGCTTTGACAACTTCAAGAAAGACACTCCACGTGACTCTTTTCAACTTACATTTCATCATTCCACCATGTATCTGTGTCTTCTTGCACATCTCTCAAGAACTCTATTATCACTAGAATAAATCCTAGTCACACTGGTACTCATGTTCAAGTGCTTGTGAACTATCACACAAAAATACACGTCTTTTGAGACATACAATGCCTATTAAAATAGGGTTCTAGTCGACATTAGGACTCGTGTCCGAGTCACTATAACTACCACATAGCAACATCTAGCAAACAATGTAATTACATACTACAGTTGTAAACCAACCGTGTCACACACAATAATCGCATACCTTTTAGTGTCCAAGGTCAAACCTCCCAGTCTCCAAATAAAAATAACACACACACAATAGTAATTGCTTAGGATTCACAATTCCCATGTCTTTCAATTATTCAAAACATAGGACAAATGCATATATCAATAATTAAATTCAACAAGCCCAAAACTTAGTAAAAAACACAAGCAATTCATCACAAACAATGCACAATGCACCAAAACCCTAACCCTAGAAAACATGAAAAACTCATGGCTCTATAAATTTAGCTAAACATTTTTTTACATACACTAGAAGAAAATTTTCTCATCTTTCTAACAAGTTATCCCAATTGATTATAAAAAATCTACAAAAAAATAATAAAAAATTCACAAGGCAACAAGACGTAGAGGTTTTCAGTTTTGACACAATTCAAATATGTGTAATTATCTCCTTCTTCCTAAAACCAATTTGAATGCTACTTTTTACAACTTGAATATAACAGAAATATCTTTCCAATAAGATAAAAATTATGCCAAAAATTTTCCCTACAATTCCTAGTAAATTTTTTATTGAAGCCTTTTTTCCCACACTTCAAAAATAGTCATTCCAGCAACCACTCTTTTGCTTTGTCCTTTAAAATTTGAAGGTAACCTCTATAATTTTTCTAATATACATGGTTAAAAATAATTTTTTTCTCTAGTTCAAGGAATTGTAAACATATTCTCAATATTATCACCACAGAAGTACAAACCTAGAAAAAACACACTACTAGATTCAAAATGCACAAAAGAGCAACCATATTTCATGTCATGGATGAGCCTCAAAGTGAGCTCATCTCACAAAGGTTCCAATAGAGAAGTTATTAAATTTTGTGTTGAAAATAAAATGAACACTTATGCAAATAACCAAGAGGGGGGGTGAATTGGTTTTACCTCAGAGTTTTTAAAATTTAAAACAAATTTTAATCACAGTGGAAGTCTTTGAAAGAAGGATCGTATCTTACCCCAATTAAGAAATCTAATTTTAAAAACAACTTTTATCTCAATCAGACCACTCTTGAGCTATGACCAATTTTGTGATATGAACAAGCATAATACTTCAAGAACAATATGTGTATGAACAAAAATATACAATTACACACAAGATTTATACTGGTTCACCTCTTAACCCCGGAGGCTACATCCAGTTTTACTTCTAAATAGACTTGATTAGAGTTTCCATTATAACAAATATAGTATCTTTACAAGCAAACAAAGATCTCTCTTACGCTCCCTAGGTAAAATTCAAAATCTAAACCTATAGACTTTTCAAAAGATCTAAGAACCAGAGATCCCCTCTCTGTTCTAACCTCTAGAAACCTATCTAGCAATGCTTTAAAGATTACAATTTGTTATATGAACAAACAACAACAAAACATACAGTTTTAATCAAAACAACAATGAAATTGATTCAAGAAAGATATCACCTCAATATCCTCAATGCAATGAACGAATTTAAATGATAAAACCAGACTGAGAATGATGTCATGATCTTTCTTGATGAAATCTTTTGACAAAAATTGCTTCAACAAAAGCTTCTCATGAAGTAGATGACTCAACAAAAGAATGTTTTCATGATTCTTGAATCTACTAAGAATTTTTGTTTCTTATAAGCCTTGGTGATTTAAGAATACTCAGAAAGTGATTTTCACAAGGTTGTTCGAAAACTTAGAACACTCTCAAACAGAATGAGCTCCTTCTATTTATAAAAAACAGAATTAACTACCTGTAATCGATTATTTCGTAAGTGTAATCGATTATTTTAACTCATGTAATCGATTAAAGTGTTCATCAGAAATCTGGAAAAAATCTCAAGAACAAATAATCGATTAACTCATGTCGTAATCAATTATTCCAGGAGGTCAGAAATTTCTGATACACTGATGTAATCGATTAATGTCTCAAATAATCGATTATCACATGAAGTGTGAAAAACTGATCAAAACATATTTAATCGATTACAACAATTTGATAATCGATTAAACCAGATAAAAATGCTTCTGAAAATTATGCAGATACACAGATAATCGATTATTCCGTGAAGTAATCGATTATCATAGAACGACTCTAACATAGTCAAACTAGTGTAATCGATTATGAATTATTGGTAATCGATTAAAGTGTTCATATGACAATATGCAGTTCTGTTTACATGCTTTTAATCGATTATATCATATTGGTAATCGATTAAAACAGTGAAAAATACTTTTTATGAAATTCTTAATGCCTTAATGTCATACCAAATGATTACTAATTTATATGACTTAATCATGAATTAATGAATGAATGTATGCATGGCGTAATCAACCTATGTGAGGAATAAAAGGTTATAACTTCTTGAACCAATCTTTGAACAAAATACATATGCCATCAATTTGAGCGGGCATGTAAAATCAAAACTTGTGATCATCCTAAACTTGATTTTTCATGATCTTCCTCAACTTGATTCTTCATCATTCCTAACATGGATCTAGTTTAATTCAAGACCAATTTTACAAAACTCCAATGGGTAGATTTTGAGAAAAGATTAAAACACATAGACTGGTCTAGAGAAGCCAAAAATCCAGCAAGCCTCACCATCATGGTGGCTCACAATTTTGCACTCAAAACTTGTCTAAAAATTTTGATAAAAATTGGACGTGATATCCTTTGTATCTAGAGCCTTCCCAAAGAAAAATAGAGTAAAAAATTAAAGAGAAATGACACATGCATCATGCACAACCAGCAACACATCAACCAAAATTTTCAGAAAATCACATTCTCACCCAACCAAACTCACATGCAAAGATAGAAATGAATTAATGGAAGCATAAACAAAAAAATTTCCATGGCTAAACCTCCTAGGTCAGCCATGGTTTGAGTCCACACAAAGACCTTCCTTACCTAAGCTTGTTCTTAAAGAGGAAGAGGAAATAGAAGCTAGAGAGGGCAATGGTGTTGATTCTAGACTTGCATGTTTCAACCATGGTGGAAAGTTCCCTCCTTTGCTTCCTTCTCCATAGCTAGCAGCAATAAGTGTTGGGCCTGTGAAGCCCAAGAAGTGGCTTTAGTGATGCTGTGCGTTTGGCTTATTAACCTAGCATATATAAGATGATTTTATTTCACTAAATGTGTGGTGCAGCAGTATGTATAGTGGCTTTTGAATTTCAGCCTTTTATTTTATGTTTTCTCTCTCTCCCATTCTCGAGGTTTCTATTCTTCTCTCTTCATTTTCTTCATGCATTCCAAATGTCTCTGCTAGGGTTTACTATGTTTGTTTAATACCTTGAGCTTGTTGGGTAATCAGTGTAGATGAAGGTTGTATAGGACTCTGTTCGTTCTTGTTCATCTTCTATTGCAGGTAAGGTTCTCTCTTGTACTTGGTTTGCTTGAAGCTTTCTGGTGTGATTTCTTGCAAGGGACTGAGAAGAGGAACTTAATGGAGGTTAAGTGTTGTCTGGTCAAAACACTTGTGTAAGAGAGCTGTTCTTGTTTTCTTGTAATCTTCATTGTGTTATCTATAATGTTGAGTCCTATTGGTTATTGTTGAGAGATCTTTT
>PYAF01000982.1:4801-15076 GCA_007407185.1 Glycine tomentella | reverse complement strand
CTGAGAAGAGGAACTTAATGGAGGTTAAGTGTTGTCTGGTCAAAACACTTGTGTAAGAGAGCTGTTCTTGTTTTCTTGTAATCTTCATTGTGTTATCTATAATGTTGAGTCCTATTGGTTATTGTTGAGAGATCTTTTGTGTAGCCTGTTGAACACTGTTGTAGAGAGTTTCTGGTACTTTAGTGTTAATAAGGGATTACAGGTTCTTTGTCCTTAGATGTAGGTAACAATGAGTTTCTCCTATTAATTGAACCAAATAAAAACCCTAACAAGAAGAATGGGAGAAATGTTGCTCAATGTTCTCTCTAAGTGTTGTGTGTTGTTTTGTGAGAGAAATGGTGAGTGATGGGGTTGGGTCCGTGGGTTTAGGATAGGTTTAGTGTAATCCATGTGTCATAATTAGGTGTCAAGGTTAGAGGTACTTAGGGATTTAGGTGTTATTAGGAGAGGTTTAAATTAAGCAATGTAATTTTATATTGTATAATTATACCACAATATAATTAAATTTTATCAACTAGTAAAATACAAATCTAGATGGATTGATAAGTTAAATTTCATTTGTAAAATTTTATTTATAGATAATTAATCTAGATGCAAACAAATTAAATTAATTCTCACCCTGAAAAGATTTCGATGGAAATAGAATTGAGTTTCATCTTTTCCCTCGTGCCTTTTATAAATCCTAACCCAAACTTATCTGTCTTTTGCAGGAACTGAAACCAGGATAATTAAACCTGTCCCATTACCTTTCCTAGGTTTTGTTGTACATTGGACGTGAACTTTTTCTCCCGTATTTGCATTTTATGGTTATTTCTATATTATTTTAAAAAAATTTCTTCAGCTGCAATTCTAAAAGAACAAAATTATGAGCCAACAAATTACATTTGACTTATTTGATAGGATAAAAATTAATTGAATTGACTTACGGTTATATACTTTGGTTTATTGCAGACGTAAAAGATAAAAATTGATAACAAAAAGACTCAAGGCATTAACTTTTATAAAATTGATTAGTTTATGATTGATAACATATTTTAGTTAATTTTTATCATTTTTAAAAAATGCTAACCTCTAACTTCTAATTTTTAGTTTTTTTTTATATATTTCGTCTATTTTTATCCTCAATATATTTATCCAATTTTCTAGTTACCCTTTTTAAATAAATCATGATTTTATTACTTTTCTCTCACTTTACACTTTTCAATTACTTTAACAGCTAGTTTTACCAAATATTTATAGTTTAATAAGCTACTTTTTGAGCTTCCAGCTACCAACTTCTATCTAACTTTTCAACTAGTTTTGCTAAACATATCATATGTTTACAAAGAAATTTTAAGTATTTTTTACAAATAAAAATGATTAATTTTATATAAATACTCTTAAAAAAATATAACATAAAACTTAAAAACTCATTCAATATTTTTTGTTAGTGGAATATATTTGATCAATTATATATATGCGAGGAGGGATCAATTTACTCTAAAGTTACTCTTCATCCTAACTATTGATTTTTTTGAAATCTAATTGTTATAATTAATTACTTATTATAACTATTAAATTTCAAAATAATGAATGGTGAGGATGAAGAGTAAAGAGTTACTCTTGGATTAAGTTGATCTCTCCTCTCTCTATATATATGAATTATATTTTAAAGATTAAAAGGTTTTTGCACTCAAGGATTTCTGATGAGTTTGGCCCCCACCCCACCCCCACATCATGAGTTTGGTCCCAACACCCTAATCACATTAACCAATCCATGTACAACAGGAAAACAACAACACAAAATTATTCAACAACATGAAAATAAAAGTATTCATAATATTTAGTTAACAGTATACTTACCTTTTGTTGATCAAAGATAAAAGCCCATTTTTTACTGTTGAATTTCATTCAAGTCTGATAATAAAAGGACACTAAACCATGATCATGAATTTGTAGTTTCAGCCTGCACTAATGCATATGCAATAAGCATCATTTGGTTGTTGTCATCTTTGCCTATAGTGAAAATACAACGAACACACTTCAAATAACCAAGTGGGGGGTGAATTGGTTAAGACAGTCTTTTAAAACTTTTCTTTAAAATAATTTGTGGAATTAAAACTTGGATCGTATCACTCAATCACCCTTTATCAAAAACAAATTTTTCTTTCAATCTAGATTCACCTTAGAATGCATGTAATGTCTGAAATGCTTCTTGTTGATTGTATATCAATTTCCAAACACAAGCAATGAAAGAAACACAGATAAGAACACAATACACATCAATTTAAACTAGCTCACCTCACAAACCTAGAGGCTACATCCAGTGTTTTCCAATCAACACTAGGTTAGAGTTTTCACTAAATCAAATTATTCTTTTACAAGCAATACAAGTGATAATCTCTATCAACCCTAGATAAAGATACTGAATTCTAAAACACTATTAGAATACAAATCACAAAGATTTTGAGAACCCTACTCAGATCTTTACCTCTTGAGAACTCTACTCAGATCTTTACCTCTTGAGAAACCTACTCAAGAAAGCTTGAAAGAACCAAAATGATTTACACCACAGAATTCTAAAACAAAAATTCTAAAAGAAAGAGTTCAAGAAGTAAACAACTTGAGATCTTTAACAGATGATGAATGAATGTATGTTGTTCCAATCAATTAGTTGAATGAATGTCAATGTACAGACTAATCTTTCTTGAAATCTCTTTTTCTCGCAAACACATCATTTCCAAAGACATAACTTCTTTGATCTTCTCACAAGATGTGTCTCTCTAAGTAAAACCAGTTTCTTGAACTTTTCAATGCACTTAGAGCTTTTGATAAGACTCAATCTCAAAAGTATATTTCGTTCTCTGATATTATTCTTATTATCTTAAGTGGAGACCCATAAAGCCTTTAAATAGAAAACTGATTTAACAAACTGTAATCGATTAATTCGTTAAAGTAATCGATTATTCTAACATATGTAATCGATTAATTCAAATAAATAATCGATTAATATGTTCTTGAGCTTTTCTAGAAAACTTTCATGAACAGCTTAATCGATTAATACGTGATGTAACCGATTAACACAAATAATTGATTTACGAATCAAGCTGTAGTAATCGATTACTGATATTGATAATCGATTAAATCAGATAAGCTCATATATAAACAAGCCTTTGTAATCAATTATGCCTTACTTGTAATCGATTAAAGCAGACACTCGTTATATGTAAAATGCACTTAGTAATCGATTACGATTTTCCTGTAATCGATTAAAGCAGATAGACATATTTTGAAATAACACTTGTAATCGATTACAAAAGAGTGGTAATCGATTAAAGTGTTCATCATGGCTTTTCCAGAAATTAACACACATATGTAATCGATTACATAATACTATTAGTCGATTAACACAATGCAAGAACTGGTTTCTCCAAAAACATAAGCCATGTGATTTTTTTTGCAAATGCAAGCATTTAATCCTATATACTACATATGAATGCATGTAAATGAATTATGCAATCCAAGGATCACTAGGCAATGAACTTGAACCACTTAGACAAATTACAAATGCCATCAAAATAATTGGGCATGTAAAAAGCTAAAACTTCAAGCCAAATACTTTAGCCTTGCTTTGATAAACTTGCATCTCCTTCTTCCAACTCCCTCGGTATCTAATAATCTCCCCCTTTTTGGCTTTTAACATGCCAAATTTAATTCAAATTCAATTGATCATTTGTTTAGCATTGAACTTCCTTGAGAGTGAAAGATATCTTTTAACTTCCTTAAGGAATGAAAGATAGAAATGAGCATTATACTTAATCAACCTAAAACAAATTAGACTCTTTCCAAGAACAAGTGTTACGTATATTAAGTTTCAAGTATCCATGCATTTCATAATCAATTGTTTCCCCTTACTTAGACATATTAATTAAAAAAGAGTAGAGCAAAACAGAGCATTTGCATTAGAACAAAACATCAATCATTTGATTAACAAAGCATCAATTATTTGATTATTTCTCCCCCTATTTGGCTGATTAAAGACAAAAATCAATAAAAAAACAGAGGTAAGAAATTAAACTGCATTTCATTGATGGAAATAACTTAATACATTAATCATAAAACAGAACATAAGAATTTAAAACAAGCATAAACTAAGACAACACTTAAGTAAACCATAAGCAAGAAAACATAAAAAGCTAGCTAAGTTTGTTAACATCGTCTTGAACAAGCCCAACTTCTATATTTTCAAGCCTATTTTTCATCTCTTCCAAAGATGAATTGGTCTCAATCCTATGTTCATGATGAAGAGTGAGTAAAGCTTCCATTGTAAGTTCTTAGATCAAAGAGGGTCTTTAAAGCCTTTTCTAGAGTAGGGTTCTCTAGAGGAAAAAATAGAGTAGTATTCTCTAGTTCTTGATCATTAGAATTCTATAAGGTTTAGATTTCTGTTTCTTTATCTAGGGTTGATAAAGGTGGTCATTGTAAAAGCTTATAAAGAACAAAATTTGATTTAGTGGAACTCTAACCTAGTGTTGGTTGGAAGAAACTAGATGTAGCCTCTATGTTGAGAAGTGAACCGGTATAAGATCTTGTGTTATCTTTATTTCTTAATCTCTTCTTGTTATCTTAATCTGTGATTCTTTTGGGGAAATCTTTATTACTCAACAAGTGATGTTTCTAGTAATTGTATTCTTGAACTGAGTGGTTTGACTGATTGAAGCGTTCTTATTGTGACAAAGATCCTAAATTCGCTGCTTGTTTTAAAATAGTTTTAAAAGACTGTTTTAACCAATTCACCTCCCTCTTGGTTATTGTGGGTATTGCTATTGTTGTTTTTCAATCTTGAAGTGTAAAGTCATTATTTACCAATTAAAGAGGAAATTTTGTTGTGATTGTCAGCACACACTTCTTTGGTTTGTTGTATTTCCATTTTTAGGAGGAGTCTTGTTCTCCTTCTATTTGTGTTTCTCTTATTTTCCCTAATTATAAAAATGAAGAGAGGTGACTAGAGCATTGGCGATGCATGGAAGCTCTGACAGTGCTAGGAAAAGGTAGGTTTTGTCGACGGAGAGGAGAGTCTGATGGTAGTGGCAGTGATAGCTACTGCACAACACGGAGAAAAAGATTTAAGACCTGTTTAGATACAAGTTACAAGTGCTTTTAAGAGCTTTTCTACTAGAAATATAGAGCTTTTTTCAGTAGAGAAGCTCTCAGAAACACTTCTAGCCTTGTATCCAAACAGACTCTTACTCGTTACTTCCTCGTTTCATTCTCCTCTCTTTCTTCTCTTTACTTCTTTTTCTCCAATTCTTTATCCTTTTATCTTCAAGCTCTCTCTTTCCCCTCACATTCTCTGTTTCCTTACTTCTTTTTCTTTTTCCCCTTCTTCTTCTTCTTCACACCGTGGTCACCGATTCAATGTCGATTAAAACGCATCTCACCTTCAACGTTAGATTCCTCCTCTTTTCTTTTACATTTCTCCCAATATTAACGAGTGAGACATCCTTGAAGGGTTTTGCAAAATCGCTGTTCCACTTCAAATGGTTACCATGTTTTTTTCTCAAGAGAGAAAACATTTGGATTTGATTGTTTGAGGTTGCCATGGGTGTTGCTTCGAGGTTCATTTTTTTTCTTATTTGTTATTAATGTTTGAGCATTCGAGCTCTGAAATAGCGATAAAGTTGAGTCTTAGTAATTTGTTGGTCATGGGATCATATTTGGAAACCCCCACTTTTCATATACAAGGATAATGCTGTATACAATATTCCTTCCACTTAACTTTGTATAGCGAGGAGCATCTTGATAATGGGGTAAGTAATTTTAGTTTTTTTATTTTTTATTAATGCTTCAATTTCAGTTTCAGTCCCTAAGGTTTCCCCATTCTGGACGACCCCAAAGGTATTCCACTCTCAATTATTTTTTTCAAAATTTTCAATTGGTCCGTTGTTGTTGTTTAAAGTCTTTATTTTTAATGAATTTTAATTACTGGATACGTGTTAATTTTGCAGATAATTTTAAATGAGGTAGGGGAAAGGATAAGATTGACATGGAGATATTACTTTCTAACGTATGGTTGCGAAGGTCAGCGCATTGATTTCCCATCCATTCTAAAGCAGCAAAGAGACCGCAAGATGGTATACAGTGTACAATGGCCCAAAAGGTTCATTGTTGTATTTCTTTAACTCTGTTGTAATCTGAATAATGTTGTAGGTCAATTACAGCAAAGGATAAAACAAGAAGCAAAATAATTTTGACGGTGGAAAGCTTCAAGAGAGAAAGAGTTGTTGCAAATATGTCAAACTTCCTATGTTTTTCTTCCTTTTCAATTCCTTTTTCTGTTTTTCTTCTCATTTTTTTTCGAATTTTAAATTCCTCATTTGATAATTTTGCTTTTAATTTCTTTTGTATTTCTACCTACATTCTTTTTTTTTTTTATCTTATTCGAACTCAGTATTTATTTTTTTGGATTGACAGAATGTGATAATTCCTGCTATTGGTTTGACAAATATGAGGTTTTAGAATGCTCTTAATGTGACTTATCTGGAAGTAACACAAGGAAGTAATGGCAGGTCCACGGAAGATGATGGTGCCTGTATTTGGTAGAAAGTGACTTTTTCCTTTGATTGCTTTTTAATTTCTATTGTTCTTCTTTCATTTCCACTCATGTTTTGTTATTCTACTTCTTTAATTTGTTTTCTTCATTTGATAGTGTTATGTAAATGATGAGTGGACTTAACTGCAAGGCCCATTAAGGAGTAGTGGGCGCTCAACTCCAACTGAAGATATAATTGTGGACCATGACCTATTCAAAGATCATGGCAACAAACAGTTGGGATTTCAGCCGTGATTCTCGGATACAACCCATGATCAGTTAAGAGGTGAGTACTGTATAAAGAGAAGGAGAATACAGCGGAAAAAGGTACACAATTCTTACTCTCTCTTTTTCCTTCACACAGTGCACATACCCACGTCCATTGTGGTGTTTTTCCTCCAAGCACTGTGATCTTCTTCTCTGGGATATTTCCTCCATATAAATATTCTCAGAAGGAGAGAGGAAGTATTAGATCCAACAGCAAATAACCAACATATTAGCTGAACATTTCTGTTTGTTACGAACGGAACATTGGCGCCATCTATGGGAAAGATAAATTTCAATCCCCATTGATCACGATGCTAAACACGAGAAGCCATCAAAACAAAGAACGATAGGAACCGCCCACCAACGTGGTTCCCCATGGAGCTGTGCAAGTAGAAGATGCAGCCTCAGATACTGCGTCTTCTCCTGCACAACCAAATCTACCACACGCGATGTCCAGGATGGAACAAGAGTCAATTCAACGCTTCGTTAATACTGCACTTGAATCCATCTTATCCCGAATTGAACGCCTCGAAAGACGACACGCCCTTCAACGTCAGGAGGATATTAACAACATGATAACACAGTTAGATGAGCGCTGTGGAAAATGGAGACATGACGGAGAGCATTGCTTGCAGTACATGGAGCGACGCATCAGTAACATAGAGAACCTAGCACAGGAACAACCTTTCGTCCCATGCCGGCCAAAACGCGCTGCCAGACCAGCCATCAGCATCAGCCATATGATGCTAAGATAAGCACAACGGGGCAAAACATTCATTTCGAGCTCGGAGCACCTTCTCATCGGCAACCACGAGAAGGTAATCCAGAGCATCATGATATGCGTACTGAGGCCCCACGTCAGACCATTGAAGCAGGAGTAAGCCCGACGAAGTCAATTCAGAGTCCAGTTCATCAACCAGAGCAGGGGGCGAGGTATATCGAAGGAAGTATCGACGTAGCCAACACAATAATAGCCCATTTGTTGAGAGATTGTTAATGCCTAGTTCATAGAGAATTTTGACGGATCCTTTTTGTCGAAATATGATGGAAGTCAGGATCCACAAGTGCATATTGACGAGTTCAACATGCAAATGTGTGTTCGAGGGATTGATGAGCCAATAATCTCTCAGATTTTTGTCACTACTTTATCAGGCGCGGCACAAACGTGGTTTCATACACTTTTGCCCCGGTCAATTCACAATTTCGAAGATTTTGGTCAAAAGTTCTTACTCAATTTTGCAACGAGTAAGAAACAGCCCAAATATGAATTTGCATTGTGGAAAATCCATCAACAACCCGGGGAAACACTGCAGAGCTATTTGGATCGCTTTAAAGAGGCCGCTTTACAAGTACAAGGCCTAGAGGAAAAAGTAGATGTGCATCTCTTATCAGCCGGGCTTAGTGGATCTTCCTGGCTGGCGAAATCCATTTACAAGGACCCAGTCAGATCTTTACTGGAATTCAGAGTGCGATCCAAGAAGTACTTAGAGCTGGAACAAATGGAGATTGCTAATACTATTCCTAAAAGGAAAAACTCTCGTCCAAGAAATCGCCAGCATCCAGGGAATGTCCATCCCAGTAGGAATAATGATGCCAGCTTCAGACCGGGAAGATATGAAACCAAATATGATAAACACACCCCGATGAATACTTCCCGGGCACAGGTGTGGAGAGAAGTGGCTTTAACGGATATGAAAAAGGTAGATTGACCCCGACCAATATTTAAGAAAGTCGGACTTGACTATTCTCATTTTTGTGAGTTTCATAATGGGTCGGTGTTAGTTATAATTCTGTTTTTCTTAAGTCTGTTTTTAAACTTTTTTTTACTACCTATGGTTATTGTATAAATACACCAGTTTGCATCAATAACATTGCGATGTTCTCTCATTCCCTCTCAACTCTCTATTCTCTCGATCTCTATCCTGCTGCTTTTCTTCTTGTTGCCACTGTCTATTTCTGCATCTGGGGTATTGCAGAGCTGCTGAATTCTATATAACAGAGTCTAACAGTGGTATCATAGAGCTAAGGTTCGATCAAGAAGGGATCTTGCTGCAGTAATCATGGCTTCCCGTAGTCATTTTCCAGCAAATCTTCCTGTCCACACAGGAAAGAATTATGACAGATGGTATGTTCAGATGAAAGTTGTGTTTGGCTTCCAAGATTTGTTGGAAACAGTTGAAAAAGGCATTAAAGAAGATAACAATGAGTCAAAGAAGAAAGATTGCAAAGCCTTGGTAATTCTTCATCAATGTGTGGATGATTCTCACTTTGAGAAAATCGCAGGAGCAAGTTCTGCAAAGCAAGCTTGGGACATACTGAACAAAGCACATGCTGGATCAGATAAGGTCAAGAAGGTCTGATTGCAAACACTTCGAAGGCAATTTGAGATGTTACAAATGGAGGAGAATGAAAGAATAGGAGACTACTGCAACAGAATGCAGGTTCTTGTAAATTCCATGAAAAATTGTGGTGAAAAAATCAATGATCTGATGATAATTGAAAAAATTCTCAGAACCTTGAATCCAAAATTTGATCACATAGTGGTTGCAATTGAAGAATCAAAGGATCTTGAGATCATGACAGTAGATGAATTGCAAAGTTCTCTTGAAGCCCATGAACATAGACTTCAAGAAAGGGCAACTGACAAAGCTTCTGAACAAGCACTACAAGTTCAGAACAATTCAAGAAATACTTCAACAGACAACAATAGAAGCATGAGAGGTAGAGGAAAATACAAGGTTTCAAGAGGAAGAGGAGGAAACTACTCTAAAGAAGGGTGGAAGTCTCAATCTGATCAAAAGAATGGTGGCTCAACTAAGAAAAGAGGAGGTTTCTCTGGATCAAGAGGTAGAGGAGGCAAGAAAAACTGGGACAAGAAGAACATAGAAGGTTACTACTGTGGTAAGAAGGGACATTACTCAACCGAGTGTTGGTATAGAGACAAGGACCAAGCTGATGAGGCTCAGCTTGCTGCAGAAGGAGACTCAGATGCTGAACCAGTTTTGCTGATGGTTACAACAAAATCCAGTGGGGAGGATGATGATCACTGGTACCTTGACACAGGGTGTTCTACTCACATGACAGGGCACAAAGACTGGTTTATCAGTCTTGATGAATCAATAAAGAGCAAAGTGAGGTTTGCTGATGGAAGGACTTTAACCACTGGAGGAGTTGGCAGTGTGATGATCAAAAGAAAGGATGGCAAAGAATCCTGCATAGAAGAAGTGCTGTATGTTCTAGGTTTTGAATGCAATTTACTAAGTCTTGGTCAGCTTGCACAAAAAGGCTACCAAATGACTATGTTAGACAAAAGGATGAGAGTATATGACAAACAGAAAAGACTGATATTGAAGGCTCCACTAGCCAGAAACAGGACTTTCAAAGTAGGCATCAATGTGTTGGAAAGCAACTGCTTACTTACAACAACAAGCAAAGCT
>PYAF01000981.1:52358-65865 GCA_007407185.1 Glycine tomentella | reverse complement strand
AGAATAATCGATTCCATTAGCCTTGTAATCGATTAATTTAGTAAGGCTTCATTTTTCCAAAAACTTAGCTTTTTAAATCCTTACTTGTGACTTCTCTTTAATTAATTCTTTTAATCTAACAATCCTAGATTAATGAATAATGCATGATATGCACAATTGGATTATCAGATCATATACTTCCTTTTACATTAATCAAATTATCTTCAAGCTTTCCATGGAACTTTTCCTTTGCGCATGTTGAAAGCACAAAATCTTGAAGCTTTGATCTTTGTTCATTGATGCTTGGCTTCACTTGAATCAACAGCGGATTCTCAAGAGGGGCTTCCATGTACAAAGGAGTAACAAGGTCTCATAGGCCAACAACCACTCAATATATAATTACAATTTAATTAGCAATATACTAATAATTATATCTACAAATGAAATTTTTAAAGTTTTTTCAAACTTGGTTCATTTGGTAGCATACACCACCAACATGGAAGGTGCCAAGTGTAACATCCCAAAATTTCATAACTGCAGACAAATATTAAAGGAAGTATTAGGCAAATTGATAGTGTATATTTGAGTTATTTGGGTGAAATGTTTAAGGGAAAAGACCATATTACCCTTTCCTTAAACTAGAAATGACAGAAATACCCTTAAGGTCAAAATGATAAAAATGCCCCTGGATATTTTGAAAATTACCAAAATACCCTTTAGCCTAGAAATGGTCAGATATTTTTGGGAATTCTAAAGGAACATGAGGAAAAGATAGTATACTCCTAGATAACAAATTATCAACAGAGCCGGTGATAAGAAACCATAAATTAGAATTTCTAGGAATTTTAATAGATATTTTGAAAAGAGCTCAATACAGATTACCTCAGGCATCAGAAAACCACAGGAAAATGATAGATATAATCTATAGAATTTTCTCTTAATTAAGGGATGAATAAACTTCTTTAGTAAGCTAATCTAGTAGTTTTACTAATTAAAAAGTGAAATGGACCAATAAGAAATTAGAATTTAGCTATTACATGTAATAAAGGAAAAATTGGTTGATTTGGATTTCTAAATTAAGCCTTGACCGTATGATACAAGATCAATGGAGAAAAGCTTTAAGAAAATTCAAGAATAGCCACATGGAGGATTAAGAAGCTTGGAGAATAGCCATTGGTCCATGTGGAAAGTAAGTCATTAATGTTTTAAGATATTTCATGATGCAAAAACCTATTACAAGCAAGGCACCAAACATAGGAATGGAAAGCAAAAAGGGATTCCACTACAAGCTAAGAGTTGCACGTGCAAATTGAAGCAAGAGACAAGGAAGTCTCAAGAAGCTAGACACTTGGAAGGTAAGGATTCAATAGCCAATGAAATTGAAACAAATGGAAAGGAAGTCATGATAGCTTAGGAAGATATTTGCACTTCATTAACACTAACAAAAGAGTAGGACCGAAAATTAAGTGGGACTTGAGAGGGAGTATACGTACAAGAGGAATGGAGAAGCCTTGAGAATTTTCAAGATAATGGCCACTTGTAAGGAGAAGAATGGCTAGCCAATGAAAATTAAGCATATGGAAAGCTAGTTAAGATATTTTGTAACTAAAATCAAAACCAACAAGCTTATAAAAGGAGGTGGGACCGAAACCATGGGCTGGTTGGAAGGCAAGCTACGTGAGATTCCATTCCATCTAACATTCCACTTTCATCATTTTTCAAATATCCCATCTTTGTTGACCTTTGCTTGACAAAACCAAAGCCACTAACCTTAACAAAAAAAAAAACCCCCCACGTGAAGAACTAGGGAGATCAAGTGCAAGGCTGTCCAAAACCTTAAGGAAAGCAAGGTATGGGGAAGTTTATGATAAGCCAAGTTTGAATATTAATTACATAAGAATTCTTACTTGATTTCATGAAGAATTAAGCTTTGTAGATTAGGTGCTTGATGAATTGCCTCAAAGAACCAAAGATTGCTATATGAATGGTTATTTGATTAAGTAACTTGATTTTAGTGTTATAAATAATTGTTGAATAGATAACTTGAATCTAACCTAATTAATGAAAGTTAAAATGATTTACAACTTTATGTTTTATAATTATTTTCAAGAAAATAATTGTTTAGAAGTATAGTGTCTAATAGAATATTTTGCTACAAGTATATGTTTGATTAAAAGTATTCTATGATTCCTTGAACTTATATATTTAATTGATGCTAAAATATGTTGAAACTATGTTTATTATATAAAGATTAATATTAAATAAAGCTTTCTTTAAAGTATTTTATGAAATAAAGTTGCCTACCAAATGTTTGATAAAATACTTCAAAGAGACAAAAATGGTTTAAAGTGTTATTTTGATTCAATAAATAGTTGGCATATTTGTGTTGTGAATATGTTATGAACATTCATGGATTTCATGAGTTCTTATGAAGCTTTATGAGAAAGATTGTGTAAGGGTTGTTTGTTTGAATAAGTATTTGAGTTTTGATATATTATGATTTGTCTTGAGAAATTTATGAAGTTGAATTATGGTTGAATGCTTGAGTACTTTTATACGGTGATATGTGATTGTTGAAAGAAGTGTTTCTATAAAATTTGATAAAGTTCACGTGTTGCTTGGTGATTTATGAACCTACATGAATTATAAGTGGTTTTATGATTTTGATGATGAGAAATGAGTTGAGATGTGCACTATGTTGATAATGAAAAGTAATGAGAAACAATGTAATGAGATGAAATGTGTTGTTGTACATGAAACCATCTCATGGGTATCATAAAAAGTTGTGTGTCAGTTGGTTATCAGAATGAAACCCGTGCGTTCAGATGAGTTGTTCCTGAGCTAGGGGGTGCTGTTGCAGTACGGAATCACTAAGCATGAAAGTGTTCATGTAAGTGAAAACCTAGGAAACACTGGGGTACCCTGACTGATCGGATAAATTCTGGTAGGCCACTGACATGGGACTTGATATTACATGTTGATGAGTTTCATAGAGACACATGTGCATATGCCCGGCGGGGGTTAATCCGTGATGTTGACCTCAAAAGGAGGTTTGTCAGATAGCTAAACTGAGTCCATGCGTTCAGAGGAGTCTGAGCTAGGGGGTAGTTGAGACAGTGAGGACCACACCACCATGATGATCACATAGGTGGAGGTGACATTCCTACGCGCCACTGGGCTACCTTGACTTAATGGATAAGTTCGTTCCACTGAGAGAGGGTGGGGCTATCCTGACTATGGCCATGTGATGAGAATTTGAGAGATTCATGCATCATATAAAGAAGACGAGCATGCATTACTTGATGAGTATGTTGTATATCTGTGTGTTGTATAGATGGTATGATTTGAACTGTGTGTTGTGTAGATGGTGTGATTTGAATAAGGTGTGGATCATGCATGTCTCTTATTTTATAAATGATATTATGACCATGTGTGTATATATTCTTTATATATGTTTTATTCAAACTGTGGTTGTCATAAACTTACCCTATTTTTGTGTCTGTGGTTGACACCTGTGATGACCCCAATTCATTTCGGCGAGCAGAGGAACAGTAAAGCATAAGCTGTGGATGATATTGAAGAAGGCGTGATAAGGAAGCTTTGATGGATTGTATTCTGTGTTTTGTGTTTATTTTGTTGACGTGTAATTTGTAGTAGGCTTTAGACCGTCAGTATATTATTTTGGACATATATTTGGGACTGTATTATGGACTGCATTATTATTTTGGACTTCGAAACGAACATTTGGCGAAAAAATAACTTGTTCACAATATTGATGGTTAATACTTTAAGCTAGGAAAAAAAAAGAATTTTCCGCAAAATTTATAACTAATACATTTTTAAGTAAACTGGAACGGAAATTTTTACTAAAAACCCAAAAAATACGAAATAGTAAAACAAGGCGTTACACCAAGCTCGAATTGGTAGAGTGGCTGGAAATACAGATCTATATCTTGGAACCTTTAGTGAGTTCTTTCATAATCATAGGATAACTCTTTTTTTGGTTCTGAATGTACTTTTTTAACCTTATTTGCATGTGTAAATAGCAGGTGGTTGAATAGAAGTAGTGTATTATGGACAACAAGATAACAATTTTCTGTGTTTTAAACTATTCATTGTAAGTTAATGTACTATGTTATTCTATTTGTGTTGTATCTATTTTGTTTGTGGTGTTGTTCTGTGGTGTAGTCTTACTTCACACTTAACTAAATTCCTTCTACTAATTCAAATTTGCTCCAGATAACATAATCAACTGACTTTTTTTGGAACAAGAACTATTATGTTAATGTATGATTGCAGAAAATCATTTACCATAAATTTAACTCAATTCATTTCTCATTAAAACATTATTCTATTACAATTTCATCTTATGCACTTACCAAGTTCAGATTAATGTGTAAATAACAGGTCGTTGAATAGAGGTAGTGTACAGGATGAGGTAGTGTATAGATGTTTCTTTATTATCTCTAAAACTACTCGATGGGAAGTGAGGGATTTTGGCTAGTTTAGAATATTTTGATGGCTTGGTAATCAAAGTTCCATTTTTTTGTGAAATTCTAATTTTGACAGTTTCGTGCCTGCAGAGTTGGACTCGAGAACTCGCTCCGCCTCATCTATCCAAGGAATAACTCTCTGTTCCCAAGGTTTTGTATTTCCAATTCCAATCATTATTCCCTTTGAACTGATTTGTTGATCTTTCTGTTTATGGATGCTGAGAATGTGACTGAGAAATGAAATCAATCCACTAGGTAGTGATCCCAATGTAATACTTTTTTTCTTTACATTTTTTGAAAAAATCTTATATGATAAATCAGACATTAATGTTATCCTTTTTTCACTAACTGGTTTAATAAGTTGCTAATTATTGCAAAACCATCATAAATGCAGACTTGTATTTATATTTATTGATTTCTTTGCTGCTTCTTTTTTCCCAGCAACCAGTGGAGTGTTTCTTCTTTGCTAATTGCATTTCTATGGGGAGTTTCGTATTTTATTTGGTTTAGTGCTTGTCAGTTATGTTTATGGTTTGAAAATTTTCTGAAAAAATCATGGCTATTACAAAGCAGTTAGGAAAATATATTAAGTCTGCATTTATGATGGTATAGAGAATAAATAATATGTTTATGCTTTTTTTGCCATAAATGTTTATGCTTGGGTCTATCACATCTAACCGCACATAAGACTTGAACAAATCATGGCTAACATCAGAAAAGATTGTACAATTGCTCTTCATATTACTACATTAACTCTATTGATTAATTATTAATGAATATATATATATATATATATATATTAATTGCAGAATGTGATTTATAATGAAAAACAAAGGGAAAGAGCTAATCAGCTGGCACACGATCCTTCAAGTACCCAAATCACTAATCAGAGAGAAATGATAAAAATAGTAGGACCTGTTAAAACATGTAGAAACAAACAATGTGATATGATGATATATAGTACAACTTTTAGGTAGCCAGATACAACCCTTTTCGAATGTTGCTCTGAGCAAAGATTGGTAAACCCAATTCCGAATATATTTCAAAACAAAACTCAATATATATAATAAAACATTTTTTAACTTTTCACCCCCTCTTGCTAGATTCTTCTCAGTCTTACAGATTACGTCAGTGATGAGTGATGACCACTAATTTTTAAGATACTTGATGAACACTTATCTCTCATGCCAAAAAATTTAGTCTAACTTTTATTCATTCTTACTTTGATGCACACTGACATGAATTGCCAAGTTAAAATTAAGTTTTTTGCTGCCACTTTGGCTTACTTCTTGTCATGCATTTGGGAAATTGGGGAACTGATAGTTGAGAATTGAGATAAAGGATCATTTGATTAAGGTTTTAACTTTTAAGTATGTGTTTGGAGTGGGAGTGTATAAAAAGCAAATCAATTGTCTTTCTACATTGTATCACTTATACTTTTTCATGTTTTTATGCAATTTTTGCCACTCCTCCATGTATCCAACCATTTAGCAAGAGTGTGTTAGATTTCATGGTGGGAATAATGAGAAATGATTTTGGTTGCAATCAAATTTTTGACTAGAAGTAATTAAAAGTAGCTTTTGCATTAGCTTAAAAAATGATGTTAATGTAGGTGAAAACTGGCTTCAACTTGGACAACAAAATGTTATCTTGATGCACTGTGAACGAGGTGGTTGGCCATTATTAGCATTTATGCTGGCTGCGCTCTTGATATATAGAAAGCTGTTTATAGGGGAGAAGAAAACACTAGAAATGATATACAATGCCAAGCTCCTCGAGTAGCCTTTTATTCCTGCAGATCGAACTCCCAAAGTTTTGTTTTCAACTCCAAAAGGGAGCAAACTTATCCGCTATTACAAGCAGGTGGTACCTAAGTCCTTGTACTCTAATATGCTTTTTTACAATTGAAGTTGGGTCATGATTCAAGATAACGATCCTATTGTTTGCTCCTTTTGTTCTTACTATTTATGCTAACATGTTCCTAAGATCAATATATGATTATGTTTAGTTATATTAATTTTAACCATAAGCAATATTGTGGAATTTTGATAGAAGCAATAGATGGGAGCAGGTGTATAATAGGAGGAAATTTAGTTAGCAGTTAGTTGGGTTTGTAATTGTTAGTGGGTAACTGACAGTTAGTTTAAGTAATTGTCAGTTAGTTGATGGAGGGAGAGGGTTATAAATAGATTAGAAAGAGAGCGAGAAGGGGTGGGGAAACTATTGGGAGTGTGGTGTACTCGAATTCACTTGTAATACTAGAGCTAACAACTTCACTTGTTGAATAAGAATTTTGTTAATTCCTCATCTCTGGTCCAGTTCCTATCAACTGGTATTAAAGCTCCGATCTTGGAGTTGTGAGGTGTTCATTGTGGCGAAGGGCAATGCGAAAATGGAGGCTAGGGTTGACGCGTTAGAGAGGGTCATGGAGGTTAACCGTGAGGCTCTGGAATTGCGTTTGGGTTCGATGGAAGCAGTGGTACAGAGGTTGGTCGTTGTATTGGAGAATACATGCGACACCCACCAACGCGCACGAGGGAGAAATAGTGGGTAGGTCATGGAGATCACGAGTCTGGAACAAGGTGGAGGAGTGTGGAATTATCGACCTTTGAGGGGGACAAGGTGTTTGGATGGCTCGCCAGAATGGAACAATACTTTCGGTTGTAGGAGGTACACGATGAAGAAAGAATGGAGTTGGTGTTGGTAGCGTTGGAAGGCGAGGCCTTAGGGTGGTTCCAATGGTGGGAGTAGTGAAACCCAAACCAAGCTTGGGAAGGGTTTGCAACTGCAATTACCCAAAGATTTCAAGGAGCTATGTTGGGTAATCCTTTTCAGACATTATTGGTTGTGAAGCAAGAGGATTCTGTGCAAAGTTTTATAAGCCAATTCGAGAAGTTAGTAAGGACTATGAAGGACTTAGATGAAGCTTTCTTGGTGTAAATTTTTTTAAAAGGATTGAAGGAAGAAATCAGTACGAAGGTAAGGTTACATGATCCAAGAAATTTCATGGAGGCCATGAGCAAAGCAAGACAGATGGAGCAAAAGATTAAGATCTTGGCAAAACTGCCAAGAAGCACTATGAAGGGGTTTTCTTTATAGAAACCCAATTTCTGGAACCAAAGGAATTGGAAGGAAGGGTCTACTACGGCAAGAAAGAGAGCTGAACCTAGCCTGGCTATAACGCTCGGCCACTTGCAGGATCAATGACTGTCCCCACATACCAACACAAGACTTTTCAGCGTGCTTTGTCTTCACTCACACACTTCCTGAGAAACTTCCCAGGAGGTCACCCATCCCAGAATCGCTCCAAGTCAAGCAAGCTTAACTGTGGAATTCTTAAGTTATGGACTACCGAAAAGTAGATGCACCTTGTAGGTATAGGTAGTACCTATTATTTCCTTTAAGTTATCCTCAACTGTACAGTCTCATACCTGCACAGCCTCTGGATCCTTCTCGTTCGGGTGTGTATTTGATTCATTCATGTACCCCTCCCACTGGAAGACTACCAGGAGCCGCTCCTTGTCCTTGTCTCATTGCACCGGCGATCACTCCTCGCCCTTGTCAGCGTCCGGGATGTTACATGCCCACCAGATTTCGCTTGGTTCGTCCTCAAACTATACCGTACTGGTAGAGAGGCCCTGCCCTGATACCACTTGTAATGCACGACCACTTGCAGGATCAATGACTGTCCCCACATACCAATACAAGACTTTTCAGTGTGCTTTGTCCTCACTCACACACTTCCTGAGAAACTTCCCATGAGGTCACCCATCCCATAATTGCTCCAAGTCAAGCACACTTAATTGTGGAGTTCTTAAGTTATGGGCTACCGAAAAGTAGATGCATCTTGTTGGTATAGGTAGTACCTATTATTTCCTTTAAGTTATCCTCAACTGTACTATCTCATACCTGCACAACCTCTGGATCTCTCTCGTTAGGTTTGTATTCGATTCATTCATGTACCCCTCCCGTTGAAGCCTGCCAAGAGCCGCTCCTTGTCCATGCCTTATTGCACTGGCGATCACTCCCCGCCTTCGTCAGCGCCCGGGATGTTACATTGGCAGCCAAGGCTAGCAATGAAAGCTGGAAGGGAAGAAGGACATTCCACAAACTGTATCTTGTGGAAATAAATGAAAAAAAAATGAAGAAGGAGGAGTATTTGACTTGTGAGGAAAAATATCACCTAACCAATGTTTGTAAAAACAAATAGTTGAGGTTGATGGTTATGGAGGAAGGGAGGAAGAGGAGTTGCAAGAACAAATTGAGGGGGAGGAGGGTGAAGAGTTGTACCAATTGTCATTATACAACATTGAGGGTTTCACTAGCAAGAGGTCTCTCAAATTGTGGGGCAAGATTAAGGGCAGAAAGGTGGTAATCTTGATTGATTGTGGAGCTACCCACAATTTTATTTCAACAAGATTGGTGAAAGAAATAAAATTGGAGGTAACCAGCACTAATCCATACTTTGTAGAAGTAAGAGATAGGCACAAGGTGAGGTGTCAAGGTTTGTGTAGAGGCCTGGCCATTGAGTTGCCAAATTTACAGATTGTGCAGAATTGCTATTTGTTTGAGTTAGGAGGAGATGACTTGGTGTTGGGGGTGGATGGTTGGACAATTTGGGGTAGGTTAAGGCTAATTTTGAGAAATTAACCTAGACTGTAAAAGTGGAGGGCAAAGAAGTGAGTTTAAAGGCTGATCCAAAATTAATTAGGGTTGCTATCAGTCTGAAATCTATTTGAGGTACCTTATTGAAAGAAGATCAGGGGTTTATGGTTGAGTTTAAAGCAGTAGAAGGAATCCCTGATTCTATATTGGAAGTGTTGGATCAGTTTAGTTAGGTTTTTAAGGAACCACACAGCTTACCACCCTATAGAAGCAAGGAATCATGTCATCAATATTCAGCCTGGGAATAAGATACCTAATTTGAGGCCTTATAAATATCCACACTACCAGAAAGATGAGATAAAAAAGTTGGTAAGGAACATGTTGGCAATAAGAATTATTAGGACCAACATTAGCCCTTATGCTCCTGTAATTTTGGTTAAGAAAAAGGATGGAAGCTGGAGATTCTGTGTAGATTTTAGGGATTTGAATAAGATTACTATACCTGATAAATTTCCTATGCCAATCATAAAGGAGTTGTTGGATGAGATTGGAGGGGCTGAATGGTTTTCCAAGTTAGATCTCATGGCAGGGTATCATCAAATCAAGATGAAGAAGGAATTTTGTGATTAAAACTGATCAAAAGAGCCTGAAGTTCTTGAATGAACAAAAGTTATTGAGTGAAGATCAATTTAAATGGGTCACTAAATTGATTAGGTATGACTTTGAAATTCAATACAGACCTGGAAGAGAGAATATGATTATTGATGCACTCTCCAGGCAATTTGCATTTTCTGTTATTTCTATGGTGTAGCAGGAGGAATGGGTTGAATGGGAGGAGGAATTGCAGACTGATCCTTAGGTATATGAGGTGTATAAGGGACTGTTAACTAAAACAGTGGGGAAACCAGGGTATGCTATCAAAGGATGTAGATTATACTACAAAGATAGGTTGGTATTGGCCAGAAATTCTTCTAGAATTCTTGTGATCTTGAAAGAGCTGCATGATTCCCCTGTGGGAGGCCATTCAGGGTTCTTTAGAACTCTGAAAAGAGTGGTTGAAGTGGTGTTTTGGCATGGAATGAATAAGGCTGTGAGGCAGTATGTGGCAGAATGTGAGGTTTGTCAAAGAAATAAGGCTAGTACATTAGCTCCTATAGGATTATTACAGCCTTTACCTATTCCTTATAAGGTCTGGGCTGATATATCCATGGATTTCATTGGCAACTTACCTAAAGCTCAAGGTAAGGATACTATTTTGGTAATAGTAGACATATTTACTATGTATGCTCACTTCCTAGCCTTGAGCCATCCTTTTACTGCCAAAGAGGTGGCTAATGTATTCATTAAAGAAGTGGTCAGGTTGCATGGATTTCCCACTTCTATTGTCTTTGATAGGGACAGATTGTTTATGAGCTAGTTTTGGAAGGAATTATTCAGCCAAGCAGGCATTCAGCTGAAGATGAGCACTGCATACCATCCTCAGACTGATGGGCAGACAGAAGTGGTGAATCAGTGTTTAACTGGAACTAAACCAAAGCAGTGGCCTACTTACTTGGCTTGGGCTGAGTTCTGGATTAATATTAACTACAATATTTCAGCAAAGATGTCCCCTTTCAAATCTTTATGTGGGCAGGAGTCTCCCTTGTTAATCAAGGGAGCTGATATTCCTTCTAAGTTAGAAGAAATAAATCAGCTGAGCAAGGACAGAGATGAATTGCTCCAAGACCTGAAGATGAATTTGTTAAAGGCTCGAGATCAAATGAAGAAGTATGCAAATAAGCATAGAAGGGAAGTAGAGTTTTAGGTAGGGGATTGGGCATTCTTGAAGTTACAGCCTTACACGATGAAATCTTTGGCAAAGAAACCAAATGAGAAGCTTAGCCCAAGATTTTATGGACCTTATAAAATAATTCATAAGGTGGGAGAAGTTGCTTATAGACTGGAGTTGCCTAAGGATAGTAGAATTCATCTTGTATTCAACATTTCTTTACTCAAGAAAGCAATTAAAACGACTTGTTCTCCTCAACCTTTACCTAGAGCTATGAATGAGAACTTGAAACTTCAAGTGCAGGCTGAGAAGGTTATGCAAAGCAGGACTACAGAAGGGGGACAACAAGAGGTGCTTATTAAATGGCAAGGTCTACCACATCATGAAGATAGCTGGGAGAGTCTGGAAGAAATCAACACTATATTTCCTCAATTGGACCTTGGGGACAAGGTCCATCTTGAAGGGGGGTATTGATAGAAGCAATAGAAGGGGGCAGATGTATAATAGGAGGAAATTCAGTTAGCAGTTAGTTGGGTCTGTAATTGTTAGTAGGTAACTGTCAGTTAGTTTATGGAGGGAGAGGGTTATATAAATAGATTAGAAAGAGAGGTAGAAGGGGTGGGGAAATTACTGGGAGTGTGGTGTACTCGAATTCACCTGTAATACTGGAGCTAACAGCTTCATTTGTTGAATAAGAATTCTGTTAATTCCTCATCTTTTGTCCAGTTCCTATCAAATTCCTTTATTGAATTACTGTATACATACAGACAGGAATACAAGATATATAAAGACATATGGTAATCCACTATAAAAAATGATATCATTACATCAACCACTAGAAAAACAATTAAAAGAACTTGAGAGAGAGAGGGAGTAACTATAACCTCTTAGCATTATTTCTTTGTAGTTAACAAACTTCTATAACATTGATTAAATTATTTTTTGTTTGTCCAGCTTAATCTTTGAATTTATACTAAGGATAAGAAATTTGAGTTCACAATCTTAATTGATCATGCCATTGGTGGAGGCGGCAACATCAAAGATGGTGACATCAAAGATGGTGAGATGGAATTGATGCTTCATAGGTATTCAAGCTGCCTTCTTATTGCTATTTCAATACTACTATTTTATTGCAAACTATTAACACAATGTCTACTATCTATAATAAAAGAACATAATCTTGCAACGTGTCAACTCTAGGTTGGAGCTCAGGCCATTTTTCTAATGTGTCAAGCTCACATCCATTTTCAGCTTCTTCCAAAACTATCCGCTTCCCGCAAGAACTCAGTTGTTTTCAAACTTGGGAAGTTAGCTCCAATAAATGGAATGGAAAACTTGGCCAAAGACATCAGATATATGTAGCTGACTTTATTAGGATATTGGAGTTGCTTTTGAGGGAGGATAATTGCACCAGTGGTGTTCTTCCATCAAGAACAGAAAAGGGCTTAGCTCTAAGACAGAAAGCAGCTAACCGACTACGAGAAAGATTCAAGAAAGGATTCATAGACTACTGTTTGTGTCACCTTATAAACTCTTTTTCTGGGGTTGAGTTTGACCCTAAGCCCACATTCTAATTCTAAAATGTTCATACAAGAGTGTTTGTGTCAGTTTCATTGCTATATGCTAAGTATCGATAACTTTATATGTTAGCATTATTTTATACTGCTGCAAGAGCTTTTAAATTCCATTCTCTATCTCTTGGGTTTATCTCTATCTACATTGTTGAAAGTGGTACAACATTGTTGCTTAGAATCATCAATGCACCTTTAATGGCGAGCTCTACTTTTCTGTTGCTAATCAACCTTGCTTGCTTGATGTTTGAATTGATGCAATGTATATATTAGATTTTTAATATAAAAATACACCAGGGCAAAGAAATACAAGCATCTATATTTCTCCTAATATTGATATTGATATTCTAAATCTTAATAAAATTGAAGATATATCTATGGTGGCCATTGGTCAACAATCATCAATTGCGTTGCCTTAAAGTTGTAAACTTGTCAAAAGTTTTAAAAGCAACAAGGAGTAGGCTTGAGAGTATTAAAGCAAGGAAGAACAATGCTTGATATATTGTGTCAATGTAATTGTTCTCCCACCTTTATGTATAAAGCCAATGCTACTCATTGTAGTATAAATATTCATGTATATTAATGCATTCATATATATATATATATATATATATATATATTAATGCATGTAAATTAGTTTTAATTTCATTTTTTTATGATAGAAACTACAATAATCATTTATGAAAAATAATTATTTTCTAGGTCATCATGGGTGAATCGTTATGGAAATTTTTTTTTAAAAAAATTATTTAACATAGTTACATATCAAACCATCAACAATATTTTTTTTTTAAAATATATTATTTATTTTTAAATTTTCATCATATAAAATAATGGATAAATAACAGTAAAATAAAGTGGTGACATTTTAAAAAATTAAAAATATTTATAGTTTTATTATTTAAATTTAATCAAGATTTCATAATTTTTAAATTTATTTATTTATTTCAATTGTTACGATAATCAGCATATTAACATTAGTTAATAGATTTATTAGAAAATAATAGGTTAATTTAATTCTTTTGTTAAAAGACAATCAAAGTTAATTAATGTAAATTACTTTATCAATAGAATGAGAAATAAAAATATTT
>PYAF01000981.1:0-37729 GCA_007407185.1 Glycine tomentella | reverse complement strand
AATGTTATGACATAGCCTTTTATGTTTTCTAATCTACTTGTGGATAAATCCAATAAGATTTACTATCAAACCTTTATTTCAAAATCATTTTCAAAACTTCACTTATTTTCAATTAATCATTGGTCTTTTTAAAATAAATTATCCGCTGCAAATAAAATAAATACGAATAAAATGAAAGAGTGAAGTGGTGGTTACAATGGGTAAATAACAGTAAGATAAAACTTCAAATTTATCATGAAGTTCACTGATCTGACAAACAACATTCTAGTTTAGTACATGGGTTGTTTGCGACTTTCTCAATTTAACTCAACAAAAGTCTGAACTCTAGCTTTATTTCTTCTTTTGTTAACTACATCTATATGATGATGCTATGTTTTGTAAGTAAAATAATGAACTTATCTTACACCTTTTGAATACTATATATATTTCATATTATGAACCTCTTTTTTAGGGAAATATCCAGTACTATTTTTTCATAATAGTGAAATTATCACAATAGCCAGTACTATTTTTCAGAATTATGAGGATTTCAAAAAGTTGGTCTTAGAAACAAGAATTATATCTATAACCATTCTATTCTGATGTAATAGACTTTTTTTATGACTATTTTGATGTGCTTGCTAAATTTTTGACATTTTGACTTTTGAACGTTGCCATGCCCCTGAGCCAGTAGTTTCTACCTCATTGACTGAAACTACTACTAGGAAGTGGCGCTAAGTCTGCCAAGGTAATTAATTGTTCACTTAGGTTAAATTTTTTAAGGGTGAATTTTTGATTGATGTTCGTACTTTGGTTTTGTGAACTTATGAGCTAAATAAACAGCGTTATTTAATAAGTATATTATATACCAATCTTATTAGTTTGATTCTCATTTATTATTTTCTACACAATTACAACTAAATGCATACAATTATATTACATATTCCAATCTAATTTTATATTTCACATTATGCATATATTTGATTTTCTTTAAAGAAGTTTTACATTAGATCAACTCGTGCATTTAAAGGTTTGACTTACCCGTGTGTCTGCATGCGTACAAAAACTAGGTGTCCTTTTAAAAAATGTCAGCAGCAATCAGTCCACATCATTGACAACACATATAGACCAACATAACTTCCTCAATTGTGTTCTCCAATGAAGACTTCCATGGTGGAACGTCATTGCTAATTGATAATTGATCTAGCTCCGAATTTGCGGAGCCCACCTAACTTCTTGTTGTATTGAGTTAATGGGGTAGTTTGGTAAATCACCACCATTTCAAATTGAAAAAATAATTAATAAAAAAGATGACAAGACATAGAAGAAAAAAAGGGTGTAAGTAGGGATGGAAATGAGTCAGGTCGTCTATGAGGGACCTTTGGCTTGGTCTGACCTAATTTGTTTATTATAAAAGTCAGGCTAAGACTTTTTGAAAAACTTGTTTAAATAAAAAGGCTAAGCTCAAATTTTTTAAAAAGTCTGTTAGGTCTAACAGACTAGCTTATTTAATATATATATATATATATATATATATTGTCAATATGTCATATTCTAATTTTGTCTGGGTCCCAAAAAATGGAAAACAATTTTTTTAAAAAAATAATTAAAAACAAAAATGAAAGAAAAATAATTATTTAAAAAAGAAAAGAAAAGAAAAATAATAAAATGGAAATAATAAAAAAAGGAAAGAAAAATAGTAAAACGGAACAAAGAGAAAAAAAGCGTAAAAAAGACAAAAAAAGATAATAGAAAAAGAAAAAAAGAAAAAAAATATTAAAATAGGAAAAAAAGAAAAAGTATGAAACGAAGAAAAGAAAAAAAAAAGAAATAAAAATAATAAAAAGAAAAAAAGAAGATAATAAAAAAGAAAAAAAATGATAAAACAAAAAAAATAAAAAAGATTAAAATAAATTTAATTTTAAATTTATAAATTTATATATTTATATTTATAATAGACTTTTTATCATAATTTTAAATAATATAAATCAAACTTAAAAAATAATAAATTAGATCAAATTTTATATTTTTAAATAAGATAAAACTTAAAACTTAGCTGACTGATATGTTTCCACGCGTAAGCGAAAGCGTAACACTTTCTTTCTCATATACTACATTAAAGTAAAATTTAAATATTCATGCTTTTGTTGATCACTTTATTATCTGCACTTTACTTTGTTCTGAATTCTTCTTCTCTGCTTCCTCCTTTCTTCCGTTCGTTTTCTTTTTCATCCGTGGTTGTTTCTTTTTTCCTCGAAACTCACTCTTTCTTTTCTGAAGAAGCTTCAACAATGGCTGACATTACTCATCCACCTATGGAACAGCTTCAGGACCTTGAGTACTGCATAGACTCCAATCCTCCATGGGGTACCTTATTCCTGTTTCTCTCTCATTTGGGTTTGTTTAATTTTTTTTTTTTTTTCCACTTTCCATAATCTACACTCATGCACAACACAAACAAAGGCTTAGGAGTCTCACTCTTCTTTCAAACTTACTTTTTTCACTCCTCATTTTACATTTTCTTATTCTTATTTTTAGTTTCTAATGTGCTTTTCCATACTCTCCTCTGATAAAGAAAAAAGAGCTTGTTCATGTTAACTATTTATAGTTTTCTATTTTGGAACACCATGGCCATTTTATTTGGTTTTTATCTTTCCTAATGGCAAGTTACTTCACTTTGAAAAAAAAAAAAAAAAAACTCAAATGGACTGAAGAAATAATAGAACCTCTTTGCTTTACTTGGATTAAAGCACTTTCCTGTGTCGGGGTTTTCTGTGATATGTTACTGCACGTTTTGTAACAAGTGAGACTAAGCTGTTACATTGGTCCGGAAAATGTGGACTTAAAGTTCAAATTTTTATATTGTTGTTGTTGAGATAGAGTGGGACTCTGCACTTTTCTGTTAGTTTTTTTTTTTTTAAAAAAAAACTTGTTTTCTTTCTGTTTGGCTATGTTTTCCCAGGAGGGTTTTTTATTTATTTATTATTTAAAAAAACAAATACTTGCTTTGACGTTCTGCTTTTTTTTTGCTTTTGTTTTTTTATTAGACGTGCATTTGATTATAATTTCTACTACTTTTTAGCTATGAAACAGTAATAAGTAATGACCATAGCAAAATAAAGCTAGTAATCCTGGCATTATATGGTAGTTACCATTTTTCCCTGTCATTTTATATCACTTTCTAGTTTCTACTAGTTCTCGAGTAACAACGTCTTAAAAGTAATGGCCCCACTTGTGTTTATGTTCTGGGTTATCTGTCTAAAGAACTGAAGGATCTAGTCACTCCTGTTATGATGAAATTGAAAATATTTAATGATTTTAACGTTTCACGACCTTATAGTGGTAGTAATGTCTTGGGAATTTGAATCCTCTCCTTTTACTCAATTATTATGAGGAAAGAAGGCACAAATTTTTACTGTGGCGGGACCCACCATTAATTATGTTGGTGTCCAACAATTCTGTACAAAAGAATTTTGTGTCTCTCTCTGAGGACCCTCTCCTGCTATTTGCTAATTCACTAAATGATAGAATTGAGATCCATTTCCAAGCTAGAATTTAAACCGTTGGTACACTCATACTAAGCTCCTTTATTTATTTATTTATTTATTTTTCTTGTTCAGGATGAAATATATGTTTTTCTTTCTTTTGGTCCTTTGCTAAAGAAATGAATATTAAACTTTTATGCTGGTTCTATGAGGAGAAGTATGATATGATTAAATTTTAAAAGACAGATTAGTAGATTTTAAACGTTTTCAAATTTCAATATGTTAAGAAGTATGATATGATATCAATATATATGTCGCCAACAAGTTGGTGTCTATTAAGGCTCATGTTCTTGAGAAGTGAGTCTGTAGTGCCACTTTAGATTTTGAAAACTAATCCTTAATTTTTGAGTAGAAGTTTGCAAACAATTTCTCCAGTGTTTTAAAGAGAAACCAATTATCAATCTGATGGCGCCATATATATCATACTTCTTCTCTCATTGTGAATGACTTGTATTGCAGCTGAAACCATCCTATTAGCATTTCAAAATTACATCTTGATGCTTGGCACAAGTGTGATGATCCCTTCAATGCTTGTTCCAGCTATGGGAGGAAGTTCTGTAAGTTGAATTTTTGTCCTTGTGTTATTTCTTCCGTTCAACTTCCTTTCTATTACCTCAAATGTTTGTCGTTAGTTTTGATGTCCTCCATCCACAAAGAGCCACTCAGATTTGCATTTGTTCTGATCTAGATAGTAGGATCATTATAATATTCTTCAAATCCATTGTCTCAGTTCAACATTTGGTTTTCTAGGTTTTAACTTTTTTGTCCATTTTTATTGTAAGCACTTTTTTTTGCATGTTAATATTTTGGAAAGGATGTTCTTAGAGGAATTTAGTTTCGAAATGGAATAGGCCCTTTAAGACATATTCTGGAAGGCCCAAACCACCTAAGGCCTTTTGTTAGTGGAAGTTAGTTAGAGGAGAGAGAGCAAGAATAATGTTTCTGTTATATTGGGAGGAGTGAGAAATTGTAAGGATCATGCTGGAATTGGAAGTAGAATTGGTAGTTAGTGGAAATTCCAATCTGTAAGCCACTTCTCCAATTCTCTGAATGACTTGATAAGGTCCATAGAACCTCGGACTCAATTTTTCATTTGGCTTTCTTGCCAATGACTTCATTCTATAAGGTTGTATTTTTAGAAAAATCCAATCCCCCACTTGAAAACTCAACTACCTCCTATGCTTGTTAGCATACTTCCTCATTTGATCTTGTGACTTCAACAAACTATCCCTCAACTCCTGCAACAATTCATCTCTGTCCTTGCTTAATTGATTCACTTCTTCCAACTTAGAAGGGATATCAACTCCTCTCACCAACATAGGAAGCTCCTGTCCATACAATGCTTTAAAAGGAGACATTTTGGCTGACATATTATAGTTAGTATTGAACTAAAATACAGCCCAAGCTAGCTGAACAGGCCACTGCTTAGGTTTGGTCCCAGTCAAACATCTCAAATAAGCCTCCAAGCACCTGTTTACTACCTCTGTCTGCCCATTTGTTTGTGGGTGATAGCAGTGCTCATCTTCAATTGAGTGTCTACCTTCTTAAACAATTCCTTCCAAAAGAGTCTCATGAATAATCTGTTCCTATCAGAAACTATAGAAGCAGGGAAACCATGCAGCCTTACTACTTCATTGATGAACAATTCTACTATCTCCTTAGTTGTATAAGGATGACATAATGTCAAAAAATGAGTATACTTAGTCAGCCTATCTATTACCACTAAAATAGTATCCTTCCCTTGTGTTTTTGGCAATTCTCCAATAAAATCCATGGATATATCAGTCCATACCTTAGCTTAGGTGAAATAGGTAGAGGCTGAATTAATCCAACTGGGGCTAAGGTACTAGCTTTATAGTTTTCTTCATTCCATGCCAAAATACCACACTAGCTACCTTTTTAAAGGTTCTAAAAAATTCAGAATGCTCCTCCATAGGAGAATTATGTAATTCCTTTAAAAGCTAGGGAATTCTAGAAGAATTTTTAGGCAAAACCAACCTGTTCTTGTAATAGAGCTTGCCTCCATGAATTGTATAGCCAGGTTTCTCAGCTGTTCTAGTGAGAATACCTTGATAAATCTCATATAATTGAGAGTCAACTTGCATTTCATCATCCCAATCAACCACTCCTCCTCTTGTACCATAGAAACAACAGAAAAAGCAAACTGCCTTGAAAGTGCATCAGCCACCACATTTTCTTTTCCAGGCCTGTACTGGATTTCAAAGTTATACCCAATCAGTTTAGTAGCCCATTTAAATTGCTCATCATTCAACAACTTTTACTCATTTAAGAACTTCAAACTCTTCTGGTTAGTCTTGATGATGAATTTCCTACCCAACGGATAATGTCTCCATTTCTTTATAGTCAACACTACTGCCATCAACTCCCATTCATAAACTGATTTGAGTTGACCCCTTTCAGATAAAGCCTTACTCCAAAAAGCCAAAGGCCTGCCCTCCTGCAATTGCACTGCTCCTAAACCCGTATCTAAAGCATAAGATTCTAACACAAATTGGTTACAAAAATCAGGCACCATCAACACATGCAATTTACTGCATCACAGCCTTAAGCTTTTAAAACCTTGGTATTTTAAAATTAGTTCAAATCAGAGTTCCAGAATCTTTATCACTTTCAAAACCAAGAAATCTTTTTACTCAATCAAATAGCTTAGCCCCTTGGAATCAATTTGCTCAAAATAGAACTTGTTGAACAATGAATATGAATCAAAGAATCAATGAACAATAAAAGTAATAATAGAGAAACAACACACAAGCAATTTATATTGGTTCATTTCACAACTGAAGCTACATCCAGTTTCTTCTAATCAACACTAGATTAGAGTTCCACTATTATAAATCTTGTTCTTATAAGCTTATTACAAAATCTCCTTTTATCAACCCTAGATAAAGAATAGAAATCTAAAACCCTATTAAAACAAAATCAGCATATGCTTTTCCATGATGAGAATCCCCTTGCCTTGATATAATTTCGGACCAATTCTAGGTTGGAATTCGCACACCAGCAGAGCCAAAATTCGTATTGTTAACTTTTATGTATTTCTCGGCCTACAGAACTCGGATTGGACCGATTCCAAAACGAGGTGAAAGATGACTTTCTGAAATGCAATTTAGACACAAAAAACACCGAAAAAGGACGGGTAAAACGAGAATTATGACAATAAGAAATTTGGGGTGAAATCACAGAATTAGGAATGCGAAATTGTAAACAAGGGACAGAAAATGGTGCAAAGGAAGAAGTAGATAGGCGCCACAAACGAATGTTTGATAAGCCTTGAGGATCGCCACAAGAATTGAAGAATTCTTGATAAGATCAAATGGTTCAAGGAAGAACCCTAGCAGAGAAATACTCAAGCTAATGATAAAATTGCAACAGCCAAAGACCCTTCTCTATTCACTTCAGAATTGATTTATACAAATTAGTTCTCATGCATTTGGCAGAAAATAAAAGGAAACTAAATTCTCAAGATTATAAGAATAACTAAAGTGGCTTAGTGGTTAAGTCAGGCATAACTAAGCTTAAGGTCTAGGTCTCAAAACCAGCTACAAGCCTTTTATTACTATTATTTTTTTTATTAAATGTCTAAGTCAATAATTGCTTTATTATCACTCCGAGGAAGCAATACATGTGACTAGTAATCCACTCATGCAGCCCTCTAGATTTTGGTCCCCCTCATGCAATTGGATTGCCCTCAGATTAGCCATTATATGTTGCAAAGCTTCTTGGGTCTTTTTAGCTCTTGCTCTTGTCATGGGTCCTCCTATGCCTTGTATTGGGTCTTGGTCTTGGGATTGGCCTTCGATGTCCTCATCACCGTAACCTTGAAAAGTTTCTTGCTCAAGATTCATTCAAAGACCCATGAAAGATTTGAATGAAGCAAGAAGGAATAGAACCAGGAAAATCACTTTAAGAGACTTTAGAAAGCTTGTGTATACTCAAAAATACGAATTGATCAAGTTTTCTTACAAGCCAAGCCTTCAAATCTATTTATAACAGATTTTGTAACTAACTGTAATCGATTAAATGCGCCAGATAATCGATTAAAATGCCTCTGTAATCGATTAAATTATCACTTAATCGATTAATCTGTTCAAGAAGGCTTCTGGGTTTCAGCAACGAGCAAAATAATCGATTAAACCGAGCTGTAATCGATTAAGATAGAAAGTTCAATTTCACAAAATGAACTGTGTAATCGATTACGGATGATGATAATCGATTATTCCAGCAAATCTTAAAAAACTGTTTTCAACTATGTAATCGATTACACTATATCAGTAATCGATTAAAAACATTTAATAAAGCAGTTTCAGTTTCAATCAAAGGCCAAATAATTGATTAATTCGATAGGTAATCGATTAAATTGTTCATGAAAGTTTTTCCAGATAGAACGAAGAACAAAATAATTGATTATATTACTTAAGTAATCGATTAAAATAGTAAGAAATCATTTTTCCAAAAACCTTTTAATCAGATTAAAACCTTAACCAAAAGAATAAAAACTTTGATGTTTTAGTGAAAACCATTTAAGCTTATTAATGGATGAATGAATGAATGCATGGATCAATCAAATTGCCTCAATCAGATTGCCTTTCTCTTACACTTGAATCATATACTAAACTTCAAGGCACTCCAAGCATGTTGAAAGCTCAAAACACATTCTTGAATCAAAGTCTTTCACTCTTCATAATTCTCCTTCTATATCCAACAATTTACTCATTGCTGCCAACTTATTTGGGTCTGCTTCCACTCCTGTTACTGAAATCAAATGACCCAAATACTCTAAGGACCTCTGACTAAAAATACATTTTTTTTTCTATTAACATGTAATTCTTGTTGCTGCAATACCTGTAAGACTGCCTTTAAATGCATTTGATGTTCCCTCAAATCCTGACTATACACTAATATATCATCAAAGAATACTAACACAAACTGTCTTACGAATGACCTGAGCACCTCATTCATCAATGCTTGGAAGGTTGATGGAGCGTTAGTCAAACCAAAAGGCATGACCAAAAACTCATAGTGACCTTCATGAGTTCTAAAGGCTGTCTTATGCACATCTTCAGCCTTCATTCTAATCTGGTGATAACCAGCCCTCAGGTCCAGTTTAGAAAATCATTCTGCTCCTCCAATTTCATCTAATAATTCTTCTATTATAGGTATGGGAAACCTATCTGGTATTGTAATTTTGTTAAGAACCCTATAATCCACACAAAACCTCCAGCTCCCATCTTTTTTCTAACTAAAATTATAGGGCTAGCAAAAGGACTAGTGCTGGCCCTAATAGTTCCAGCCATCATCATCTCCCTCACCAATCTTTCAATCTCATCTTTCTGATAATGAGGATACTTATAAGGGCTTATGTTTGGGATTTGATTACCAGGTTGAAGATTAATAGCATGGTCCCTCTCCCTATGTGGTGGCAGTCCTTGGGGTTCCTTAACCCCCCCCCCCCCACAAACAGCCTCAAAACTACTCCACTAACTCAGGCACTACTTCTACTCCTTTTTCCTAATCCATTGCCTTTACTTCTACTAGAAACCTCTGATCAGCTTCCCCCATAGTTCCTTTTATTAGCTTAAGACTGCTGGCAGTCTTAATCAACTCAGACTCAGCTTTCAACACAATTATCTTGTTTTGAACTTTAATAGCCAGAGTTAGCTTGTCAAAATTGGTCTTCACTTCTCCCAATCCAGGCAACCACTCCACCTCTAACACCACATCAGCACCTCCTAGTTCAAACAAATAATTTGTATCTCTTGCAACTCAATTGATATATCCTTACACATTCCTTGACACTTCACCTTATGGCCATCTCCCACTTCAACAGAATAAGGCGTGTAGGAGTCAATTCTAACTTCAATTTTCTCACCAATTTCAGAGAAATAAAATTGTGAGTGGCTCCACAATCAATTAAGACCACTACCTTCCTTTTTTTTTTATTTCTCCCCATAGCTTGAGGGACTTTGTAACGCCCCGTATGCATCTGATTCATTAACATTCAGTTATGGCCGTTAAGCGCAGCAATTAACTAAAGATAATAAATTCGGAAGCAATTAACAAAATGATGTCATCATACGTCAAAAACAATACCATCTTTGCATTATGTATGGTAAACACTCACATCATACAACTAGAGGACCAAATAAGCCATATACATATCTCTTAGAAAATGTATCTCAACAATGGCTGTACAAAACAAGAAGGTATCGCATATCTTGTCCTCTCAACATACATTGATATCTCTCGAAATATACAACAATGTACATCAATTGTGCATCTTCTCCTCAGGGGTATAAAATATAGGCATAGCAAAACAATGAGTCAACATGCTCTCAAAATAATATGCCTAAGGTTCACACAAAACCATATCCCTATTTGGGCCTCTTGCCCTGGGATCCACCATCCGCTCGCTGAGCATCACCTGCAAAATATAATCCCACACGGGGTGAGATACAATCTCAGTAAACTCAGGGTTCTTGGAGGCTTCTCCTCCCCCTGGTTCACTTCCATGACATATAGCATCAAAATTGACATCACATAATCTAGCCATCACGACTCATAAAATACATCATATGTATATCACAATACATGTGTCATTCCGTTGGGCGCTACCAACTTTGGGAATGCAACACAAATATAGCAAGGAAAGATCATTCACTTAAGGGTAAATTCTCTCAGGACTTACGCAGACGTGTATGACACTTCCAAGAGAAGATCATCAACTTAAGGGCACATTCTCTCAGGTTTTTATATCAATTAACCACATGGTTGTTCCACGTAACTATGCCTCCAAAGTTAGTCTATTTTACTGGCCAGAGAATCTCATCAATCATACAACATATCATCACAGTGTACATCATATACATGTTCTCAATTAAAAGGCAGTAACACACAATTTCAATACCACATGCATCATGACATAAAATAACCATCACTCCCTCGGAGTATGGTGGAACACAGTTAAGGGAAAAACTCCCAAGAACGAAGAGCTTACCTGCTCTAAGTGCTACACTGTTTCTCCTGCCTGGCCTCGGGGTCATAACCACTTATATCCTTTGTATCACGCCCTACATAAAGGCATACAAGCAATCAATAACGGTTCTTAGCCATTCATGAAAATAAACATTATTCTTTTCCATATTAACCCTTTTTTACTCTTTTTCCAAGTTATAAGAACTAGTCACCTAATTAGTGACATACAGACCCCCAATATGATTTATCTTGGCCTAACCAAGGCCTTAGAGTCTCTCTAAGACTCTGCACAAACCAATTCAAAGAGTTCAAAGCTTTATCCATGCCACATTTCGATAATTATCAAGGTAGCTAAAACGGTTACTTTAACACTTTTTCACCGTTTATATAGTCTCCTAAACACATCTTGTGAAGGCACGAAGACCCATACATACCATAATATTATCAATTTAACCAACATTCTTCCTACACATACATGGCTCATAACCTAAATTCCAAAATCCATAAAAGTTCTATTTCAATGTTAAACCTTCATGACAATAACCTCCTAAGCATACTTTTCCAAAGGACCCAAGCCTAATTCCAGCTCTAACTCAAATGCGTCATTATTCATCTCAAGAATAAATTCTCAAATAATCGGTAAAACTTGTGTTTCTTACCTCTAAGACGTCAAGGAAAGCGAGAGAATGGACTGATTGGGAGGAGGAACTGCAAAATGATCCTCAAGTATATGAGGTATATAAAGGGCTGTTAACTAAAACAGTGGAGAAGTCAGGATATGACATAAAGGGAGAAAGATTATATTACAAGGATAGGTTGGTATTGGTTAGAAATTCTTCTAGAATCCCTGTAATTTTAAAGGAGCTGCATGATTCACCAATAGGAGGACATTCAGGGTTCTTTAGAACTCTGAAAAGGGTGGCTGGTGTGGTGTTTTGGCATGGTATGAAGAAGATTGTGAGGCAGTATGTGGTTGAATGTGAGGTTTGCCAAAGGAATAAGGCCAGTACTTTAGCTCCAGCAGGGTTATTACAGCCTTTACCTATTCCTAATAAGGTTTGGACTGATATATCCCTAGATTTCATTGGCAAAGATACCATTTTAGTGGTAGTAGACAGATTGACAAAATATGCTCACTTCCTAGCACTATCCCATCCTTATACTGCCAAAGAAATTGCTGATGTGTTCATTAAAGAGGTGGTTAGGTTGCATGGGTTTCCAAATTCTATAATTTCAGATAGACACAGCTTATTTATGAGCCAATTTTGGAAGGAGCTGTTCAGGCAAGCAGGCACACAGCTGAAGATGAGTACTGCATAACATCCTCAGACTAATGGGCAGACAGAAGTAGTGAACAGGTGTTTAGAAGCTTACTTAAGGTGTTTGGCTGGTACTAAACCAAAGCAATGGCCTGATATGTTAGCTTGGGCTGAGTTTTGGTTTAATACTAATTACAATATTTCAGCAAAGATGTCTCCGTTCACAGCTTTATATGGGCAGGAGCCTCCCTTGTTAATCAAGGAAGCTGATCTACCTTCTAAGCTAGAAGAAGTTAATAAGCTGAGCAAAGACAGGGATGAGCTAATTTAGGAATTGAAGATGAATTTAGTAAAAGCTCAAGAACAGATGAAGAAGTATGCAAATAAGCATAGAAGAGAAATAGAATTTCAAGTAGGAGATTGGACCTTTCCAAGTCCTTTTGCTGGTTGGAGAAGTGGCTTACAAACTAAAGCTTCCAGATTCATCTTGCATTCATCCAGTTTTTCACTTTTCCAAGCTCAAACGACCAGTGAAGAGTTGTTCTTCTGTGAGTTCTTTGCCTCCTGGATTGGAAGTTGGTGAAACTGAGGTCACTAGTCAAGAAGTTATACTTGCTACTCATGGTACTGGTGGAGGAATGGCTCAGCCTTTAGAAATCACAACCAGTGGAAGAGGCATCTTGGGAAGTAGCAACTTCCATCAAGGACAAACTTCCCAGTTTCTGCCTTGAGGACAAGGTAAATTTCATAGGGGATGGTATTGATAGGAATTTAGTTTCCAAATGGAATAGGCCCTTTAAGACATATTCTCGAAGGCCCAAACCACCTAAAGCCTAATACCTTTTATTAGTGGAAGTTAGTTAGAGGAGAGAGTCAGAATAATGTTTCTGTTATATTGGGAGGAGCGAGGAATTGTAAGGATCATGCTGGAATTGGAAATAGAATTGGGAGCTCTGAGAATCTTTCTCAAGCTTGGGGGACCAATTGCTCTCGTTTTGTTTAAGCTTATTATCCATTTCTCTCTTACTTCCTTATCTGTTATTTCTCTACTTATAGTTGATACCTTTCATGTTCTTTAGCAGGATCTGTAAATTCATGTGAAATCACTTGTGTTGCTTTTCTGTTTAGTGCTGATTTTAATTGTTAGTGTTTTGGTTTCTTATTTAAACAGGGTGACAAGGCACAAGTAATACAGACACTGCTTTTTGTAGCTGGTATTAACACACTTCTCCAAGCACTTTTTGGAACAAGACTTCCTGCTGTAGTTGGAGGTTCATTTGCATATGTAATTCCAATTGCTCATATTATTAGTGACTCCTCATTACAACGAATCAATGATCCTCATGAAGTAAGTTTCCTGCTCCTATTCATTTTTGTGCATTTTGAAGAACATAAAATTAAATATTGGCTTTTTGATTCTTAGCATTAAACGACTGATCAAAAAGCATCAATGCACTGATAATTTTTCTGTACTCTCTCTCTCTCTCTCTCTCTCTCTCTCAGTTCTGGATATGCGATGGATGATGGATATGCTCTGAATGCATTTTCGGGAAACTAAAAGGCCATAGAAGCCAGGATTTAATATTTTCAACAAACTTCGGTTAATAATTAATTTAAAGGGAAAATGGAGGAATTTAGTTGCAGATATGCTAATTATTGATCAACTAGAAAATCACTTGCTAGTATTTATGAACATCATTGTATGCACATTATGAAGTTGTATATGACTTGTAGGATCCCATGGTTTTGTGCATCATGGTACTAGGTAAGTCCCAAATCTTTAAACTTGACTCTAGTCTCAAAATATTTAATAAATTATCAGAAGTTTAACTCCCACTGACATGTGAACTAGATGTTTGATAGATGATATTGGCAACCTAAAGTAATTTAGGGATCTGCTCTAAGATTATTTAAGTTTTCTTAGAAATATACTTAAAATACTTTCTTATTTGGTAGGGTATTGAAAGAGATCTTGCAATCTGATTGGTTTGCAGAGATTTTTACAAACAATGCGAGCTATACAAGGAGCTCTAATCGTAGCCTCAAGCATTCAGATAGTCCTGGGTTACAGCCAAGTATGGGGTCTTTTCTCAAGGTATTCTAGTTGGCATGTAACGTGTTTGAAAATTGAAATTAACAAAACAATGCTCAAGCATTTACTACTATATGAATTTCTCCAGATTTTTCAGTCCTCTTGGCATGGCACCTGTAGTTGGATTGGTTGGATTAGGGTTAATTCAACAAGGATTTCCTGCGGTAGGTGTGGCTCAATCTATTTTATTTGTCATGCTCATAAACAATCTCAGAATGATCTCAGATCTAATGACATGGCTATTTGAATGTCTATCATGTTATCAATATCATCTAGAAGAAAGCTTTAATCCCTATGACAAAAAAATAAAAATATAATTCTGGAACATATCTTAAATCCACCTCCTGAAGTTGTCAGCTATTTTAAATGACAGTAAATTTTCTTTGTTGAGGTTTTGATATCTGCTTTTAGCTTCTAAATTTGAGGGCTTCATTTAATGGGTTTCTTTTTCATTTTCTTTTGGGGTAAAAGGTCTTTAATCTAGATTGTCTTGAGTATTTAATATTGCATAATTTGTCTACTGACACTAGTGTGGATAGTTTTCTTTAGAAAAACCATTTGATTAACCAAGCTCACTATTGCTCGATGAAAATAATATTTCACTATTTCACATAATTTTCTCTATTACTTTTTGTTTCAGTTGGGGAACTGTGTAGAAATTGGCATACCAATGCTGTTGTTGGTTGTTGGGTTGTCACAAGTAAGTGGTTTAGTATAACCAGAATGTAGTGTTAATCAAGTTATTAATTAATTTTTTTTCCTTCAGACAAACTAATTTGGTGTAATTTGCAGTATCTAAAGCATGTGAGACCGTTTAAAGACATTCCTATCTTTGAACGTTTTCCAGTTTTGATTTGTGTCACAATCGTTTGGATATACTCTGTCATTTTGACTGCCAGTGGAGCTTATCGGCATAAACCCACCATAACACAGAACAGTTGTCGCACAGACAGAGCTAATCTAATATCTACTGCCCCATGGTATATCAAATACTAATTTTGCATCGTCTGATTTGTATTATTTTTGCTGAGTTCTCAATTTTATTTTGTTTTTCTTAATGCTAATAGGTTCATGTTCCCATACCCTCTCCAATGGGGTCCACCCACATTTTCTGCTGGTCATTCATTTGCAATGATGTCTGCAGTTATTGTATCAATGGTGGAGGTATCTATTTTCATTGCTAGTTGTCTTTTATTCTGCTCCCTTCCCACTTCTCACTAGTCTAGCAAGACAACTGTTATTGGGGTTTGCTTCTGGCTCATCTTTAGAACTTTATTATATTCACCAGTATATTATTTTTAGACTAAATTACACTAGTCACCCCTGAGGTTTCGTGTAATCACCTCCTTGTAGGGGGTGTAGCATATTGAGGGGTGTCAATGTAATGTTTTCAAACATATAATGGGGTGTCAGTGTAATGTTTTCAAACATAAAGGAGGGTTAGTTGTGGAATAGAAAAAAAAAGTGTATTATATGTAATTTGAGAAAAGTTTAGGGGGTGCAAGTGTAATTTACTCTTATTTTCATTGCTTCTGTAACTGCAGTAAGACTGTATTTTCATGTTGAAACTTGCTAAGTTGTTGTAAAGTCTTTTTCTCCATCCATGATTAAAAGAGGCAAAGTAATACTTCCAACAATGGCTTGATCATACACTTCTCATGCAGTCTACTAGTGCATATAAGGCTGCATCTCGTTTGGCAATTGCCACTCCACCTCCTGCTTATGTGTTGAGTCGAGGCATCGGTTGGCAGGTAAGTTTACGTTGTTGGCTCAAACAGTGGTTACTACAATGGAATTGCATAAGGTTATACTTGATCATTATTCATTATATCAGATACTGTTAAGATATTAATACTGTAACTTAATCAGCATTCATATTAATACTAATACTAATAAATAATAATAGTAATAGATGTGTCTGAGAGTATATTCTGTTTATTTATTTTAGGGGATTGGTATCTTACTTGACGGTCTCTATGGAACAGGGACGGGTTCGACTGTTTCTGTGTAAGTTTCCCTTAAGTGAATTGCTAGTACAAGTTTCCTCTCTGTATACGACCTTTATATCTTTCTATGGTAGCATGATGAGCATTATTGTTGGTTATCCCAGGGAAAATGTGGGACTCCTTGGCCTAACCCGAGTTGGAAGTCGCCGAGTTGTTCAAATATCTGCTGGTTTTATGATATTCTTCTCTACTTTAGGTCAGTACTCTATTGATGTTTCAAACACAAGTTTTGACTAGACTAAAAGCAATCCAGTTCCTAATCACTCGATCAATCAAAGCTGTTTTGGCTTTTATGGTAACAGTATGCTATGAGAAAAAAAAGATAACAGTTTTGCTTAAAGTCTGCTGCTTTATTTCACACTTCGGTTATGTGCAGGAAAGTTTGGAGCTGTGTTTGCATCCATACCCTTCCCAATATTTGCTGCATTATACTGTGTTCTCTTTGGCCTTGTTGGTACGTAGTGAGATTGTATTGTTAAGTTTTTTCCAGTTCCTCTAATCACTAATACTTTTCCATGTTCATCAGCTGCAGTTGGCATATCATTTCTTCAGTTCACAAACATGAACTCTATGAGAAACCTTATTATCACAGGGCTCACACTGTTCCTTGGAATATCTGTTCCTCAATTTTTCAATCAATATTGGACCAGTTCACACCATGGTCCTGTTCATACTAATGCTGGATGGGTGAGTGTTCCTTAACAGCCATGAGCTTTTACATTTGAAATGAGTTTTGTTATAATCATTAGCTTTCATAATTATTGTAATTAGGACAATGATTTAGGTTTGTCTAGTTACTATAACTAGGAATCTAGGATAAATCATTTTCCTAATTACAGTAACTTGGAAAGTTGATGATCACAACACAAACATTTTTCCTTACTAATTTGACTTTCATTGCTTGAATTAGTAATTTAGTCTAAATGCTGTTGATTCTACTTTTTGGTATTTGCAGTTCAATGCTTTCTTGAACACCATATTCTCATCGCCGGCAACTGTAGGTTTGATTGTGGCAGTGTTCCTTGACAACACTCTGGAGGTCGAAAGGTCAAAAAAAGACCGAGGGATGCCGTGGTGGGTGAAGTTTAGAACATTTAGAGGAGATAACAGAAATGAAGAATTTTATACTTTGCCTTTCAATCTCAACAGGTTCTTCCCACCTACTTGATGGAAAATGAGAGCCAGCCAGGGTAGAAGATTAGGTTTTCTTTGAGTTGCACAAGCCAGAATTCATCATGACTAACAAATGCTATTCTTCCTTTACCATCACCCAATTTTTTTGTTGACCACCTAAAACCTTGGTCCAACAGAGGATTGTAAAGCATTTGGGACTATGCTGTGTAGATTCAATAAAGTCAACTTTTCTCCATTCCCTTTGTGTGTGGCTACCATGTTGGCAAAGTTCTTCGAAGTAGAAGCAAAATTTAATATTCCAATTTATGAGTATTAACTTCTATGTCTAGAATTCAATTTAGTCATTTTACTGTATGAGTTTTCTTATCCTTTGTAAGTTGGCACAAGTTTAGCATCAAATTAGGGGCGGCGAAAATTATTTTCAGTATTCTATAAAGTAAAGAGGAAACTTGTTTGAATTTTTTAATTGTATTCAATATTCTATAAAATAAAGAGGGCCCCCAATAAAAAGTAAAACTTTGTTACACATTTAAAAAACAGATGCAACAATGGATAGTATGTATTTAGACTTTAAACTTTAAATTCTATGTATTAACAGTGTAAAATAATTTTATATTATTATTTAATTATAAATCATTATTTAAATTATTTTAAAATATTTTAAAAGTCAACAAATTTATTATATATGATGATGTGTTGTACTTGAATGATTATGTAAATTTTTTTATATTGTCAGTGTATAATCTTTTTTCTTGTGTTTATAAGGGAACAAACTTCTCTTTTATGCATAAGGTCCATTATAGTATTAGTTGGGAGGGATGCAGGTGAATATGTTTTTGGCTTAACTATCAATTAGGCATAAATTAGGGGTAGTAGAAATGATATTGTTAAGGTGGATATGTGATTATACAAAGATGGATAAAATAAGAAAAAATTAGATAATATAGATTGAGGTGGTTTGAGCACGTAATGAGACAACTCCTAGATGCTTCCTGTAAGAACAAAATTTTGTTACCAAGAGCTCAACACAAAGAGAGGTAGAGATGGACTGACACTTACCTAGGAAAAGGTAGTTAAACAAGACTCAATGGAATGAGATATAGATTGGTTAGGGTTGTTCGCGGGTCGATTCGGACCGATTTTGGTCAAATTTAGGATCCAATCCAATCAAATTTGATAGATTCGGTTCGGTTTAGTTTTTAGAAATTTTTTTTGAAACCCAACCCATCCATGAAGGGTTTGGTTTGGTTCGGACCAACAGGGTTACCCATTTAAATTTGATCTTTTTTTTCTTCTTAGAACTACTATTTTATATCACGATTCATCCAAATATCCAATACAATTAACACAACAGGGGTAAATAGTCATTTTTGTTCTTGAATGTGTAGAAACCTGACAAATTCGTCCCTGAAAGATGAAAATTCAAATTTTAGTCATCGAAAGTGAAAAAAGTTCGACAAATTCATTCATCCGTTAACTTTTGTCAGCTATCGTTAATAAAAGAGTCTACGTGGCACAGAGGGACGAAAATGTCACAAAAATGATTGTCAACATGGCTGCAGAATAGATTGGATCAAAATGTCAGTAAACTTTCATTTGACCAAAATGTTAGTAAGTTTCCATTGGACAAATTTGTCAAATCCCAAATTTCGTTTCATTTAAAGGTAAAATGCAATTTAAGGTAAATAGTCATTTTTGTCCCCTAACGTGTGGAGCGCTGACAAATTCGTTCTGAGAGATGAAAATTCAAATTTTAGTATATCCATTTACACACATTATAAATTTGCTACAACTATTTGCTTGTCTTCTCAGCTACCGAGATCATTGGCGCATTGTTGGAACATAATAGTATCATAGGATATTCATGAGTTTTTTCTTTCTCTCTACATATCCTTTCCCTGAGTTCTTTTTCACGTCGTAAAAGTTGTCATAAATTTGGTGTTTTTACCAAAAACACATCATTTACTCGTTCTGTATTACCAAACTCCCCAATACCATTCAAAATTCCTGCAAAAGTTGAAGCAACATTTAAGGTTGTCGGGCTGATATTGATTTTTTAAGTGTGATTTCGAACGAGGATGTGATCTGTTCTATTCTATTTTTTCTCTCTATGTTGGAATTATTATTATCAACATTGATATGGTTTTGTGTCCCTTTGTTTAGTGGGTTTTGAAAATCCTTGTGTTAGACTCAATCTTGTTTAAGAGAGAAGTTGACACTTGACAACGTCAGATATGAGCTTAATTGGTTGTTGTCCTTTGAGCTGGTAAGACCATTTTTTAAAAGAAACTTTTTAATTAGACTGGAACAAAATCAAGCGTGATGGTGTTGAATTACAGGTTAGAACAAAATCAAGTATGTTGGTCATGGAAGAATTAAATTATATTTTACAGGTTAGAAAAAAAAAAGATGAAGATTAAATTATATTTTATCTTTAAATGAAATGAAATTTGGGGTCTGACAAATTAGTCTAATGAAATTTACTGACATTTTGGTCCAATGTAAACTTACTAACATTTTGGTCCAATCTATTCAGCAGCCATGCTGAAAATCATTTTTGTGACACTTTCGTCCCTCTGTGCTACATAGGTTCTTTCATTAACGGTAATAAATTAATGAATTTGTACATTTTTTTTTCATTTTGAGGGACTAAAATTTAAATTTTCATATTTTGGGGACGAATTTATCAGTGCTCTACACATTCAGGGATGAAAATGACTATTTATCCTAACACAATATTATCAAATGTCTGAAAGTAATAAAATTGATTCATTTAATACTATCAACATAATATTCTAAAATATTCAACGAGATTTACTATAATAGTATGAATCACAACTATTTTCTTGCAATAAGCTTTGGTGTAACTAGATTTGTTACAACCAAATTTGATTAAAAAATGAACAAAATATGATCCATTAATATTATAAACATTTGCAGTTCCAATATTTGGAGTCCAAATATTAGCAGTATTTAAAGGCAAACCAAACAATTATAAATTTTTTTTATCGATTTTGATCGGTTCAGTTTGGTTTTGATCGGATCTATAGATCTAAATCCATGACCCAATCCGTACATAAATGATTTTGATCGGTTTGGTTCGATTTTGACCCAAATACATAATGATCCAACCCAAACTGTTCGGATCAGTTTGGGTCAATTCAGGTTAGCGGGTGACCTATACCTGTGAACACCCCTAAGATTGACGGGCGGTGTATCTTAGGACGAAATGGAGAAAAACTAAAAGCTTGGTGGAGGGTTAGACCCATTGTTATATCTATATTCCAAATGGTCCATTTTTAATTTTTTTCCTCTTCATCTCCCCCTCCTTTTCTTTTATCTTATTTCTCTTTTCCCTTCCTCTTTCCCTTCTTTTTCTTTAACGTCATCGTATCTATCATTGAGTTCATCTATCACCGATCTCAATTAGCTTGGGTTAAAAGTGTGTTTTTAAAATATTCAATTTGATTTTCATTTTTTTTAAAATGTATCAATTTGATCATTTCTGTCCAATTAAACTAACGTCATAACGATTCTAAATTCCAATGGTTTTGTTTATAGTAGTGGTGACTTTTAACTTCCACTATATTTATTATTATTTTAAAAAATAAAACGATTCCAAAATGGGTCATTTTATTTTTAAATAATAATAATAAATATAATGACAATTTTTAACCGTCATTATTCATAAACAAAAACCGTTGAAATTTGTAATTATAACAATGTCAGTTTAATTGGATAAAAACAATTATATTGATGCATTTAAAAAAAACTTTGAAATCAAGTTAACTTTTTTAAAATAATTTGAGAAATTAATAACTAAGCCTACCTAGTTTTGTGCCTCACTTTTAATTAAACTTGACTAGTTAATTAATCATGTTTTATTTAAAAATAATAATTATTTCTCTCCTCTATTTATTTTACTCATTCACTTCTTTATAAACTCTCTTTTCACCAATAACCATGACATAACCAAAACCAGCTGTTTGAATTAGTTTGGATAAATATTCTAAAAATGGAAGAATAAAAAACAAATTTGACGAAAATAAGAAAAGTTTAATTTACACTTTTCCTTGAATTAATTCGCGCAATCAAGTGTACCTACCAGCATTTTTTTTTTCAATTATTGGTTTATGTCATAAACTAATTAAACATATATTTATTTAATAAATTCTTATTAAACAATGTGAAAATTAATGAAATAAGTTAAAATAAATATATTTAGTATAATTTAAATATATTGATAGTGTGTGTAGTACACTATTTTTGAGTGAGTTTTTAGATTTTTTAGTGTAGGCAAGACAGATAAGTTATTTTTTAGTGCTATTATGATTTTTGGTGGAAAGAGAGATTTTAAGGAAGTAAGTCCATAGGCAATACAAAAAACTAACTTAGCATATCATTGTACTAAGGCGGCAACAGCTTCTTACACCATTCACAATTTCTCATACACCATTTTTACACAGTTAATTTCCCATTATAGCCTTTAATTTAAAAAATAATTATATATATATATATATATATATATTTTAAGTACTTTTCTTCTTCCCTCTCAACCTCAACGTTTTCTTCTTCCTTCTTCCCTGAGCGCATTCTTCTCCGGCAAGCACCGCATTCACTTCCTTCTTCTTACCTCTGCAACGACATTGTTGGTAGTTCTTCTTCTTTCTCTAACCAGGTCGTTCATTTTTATAATCACATTCTTTGAGTTATTCTGCCGCACCATTTATTCGACCGCACCTTGTTGGAGCTTTGTCCATGGATACATTGCATTTGGTGGTAGTTGTTTGTGCTTCTCGTGACCCTGGTGAGTGGTTTCTTTCTTAATACTTGTCGATGGTGGTGTGTGGAGGCTGTTGCAGGTCGGCCATGGCGGAAACGGATCCACTAATCTGTTGTGCAGTATCGTACGAATTAAGTAATCTGTAATCCTCCTACGGATTAGGTAATCCATATGAAGGTTACGGATTACCTAATCCGTAGGAGGCTTACAGATTACTTAATTCGTGCACCTTGTATGGATTATTCAATCCGTATGGACCTTACAGATTGCCTAATCCGTATTGGTCATACAGATTACCCAATCCGTATAACCCATACGGATTGGGTAATCCGTATGACCCATGCGGATTAGGCAATCCGTAAGGTCCATATGGATTATCCAATCCGTATGACAGTTGTATACTTTTAAAATTCATTTTTTAAAAATTAAATGAAAAATAATTAAGTATTATTAAAATTTATGTGCTTGTGAGTGAAAATAGATAACTTCATGTGTCGATTTGATTAGAAATGGACTATGCTTGTGAACCTCAGTAGTTGAAAAGATTTATAGGTTGGTTTTTATTAGATTTGGAGTTGATTATATGGTATGCTTGTGAAGCGTTGTTTTTCAACTCATTATAGGTTGGTTTTAATTAGAATTGGACTTGATTATATGGTAAGCTTGTGAATTGCACTTATTGAACCCATTGTAGGTTGGTTTGCATTAGAATTGGACTTTATTATATAGTATGCTGTGAATTGCAGTTCCGGAACACATTAATAGGTTAGTTTTGTTTAGAATTAGACTTGATTATATGGTATGCTTGTGAAGCGTTGTTTTCAACTCATTATAGGTTGGTTTCGATTAGAATTGAACTTGATTATATGGTAAGCTTGTGAATTGCAATTGTTGAACCCATTATGGGCACGTTTGGATTAGAATTGAACTTTATTATATGGTATGCTTGTGAATTGTAGTTCCGGAACCCATAAATAGGTTGGTTTTGATTTAGAATTAGACTTGATTATATGGTATGCTTGTGAAGCATTGTTTTCAACTCATTATAGGTTGATTTTGATTAGAATTGGACTTGATTATATGGTAAGCTTGTGAATTGCACTTGTTGACCCATTATAGGTTGGTTTGCATTAGAATTGGACTTCATTATATGGTATACTTGTCAATGACACTAGTATACATAAACATATACACAAATTCGCCAACAATGATCTTGTTGTTGAAGCTCAAAAGCTAAAAAATAGTATGTGGATGCAGATTATGGCTAAGACGAGAGGAGGAGTGCGTCGGGCTGTTGGCCGAAGTCCCGACTGTTCTGCGGTCAGACATGGTAGAGGTGATCATGGAGATGCCCCTGAGCGGCGTAGGCCTACCGCATCTGTACGTCGTCATAGGGCAGGTGTTGCTATTCATCTTGATCCTCTTGTGTAGGAACCACATGTGGAGACGGCTGAACTGGTCACCGAGGATATGGACACAGCGTCTGAATCTTTTCCTGGAGGGCCGGAAGATTCTTCGGTGCTAACCGAGTTTGCCGATCATATGGCTCTATGCGTCTGGGCAGGAGAGGTATTGACATGTTCAATTACATGGTCCAACATGTATTACATTTGGTTATCCATTAATGTTTACCTTCAATGATGTCTTCATTGCAGGAGTGTTCAGAGTTGAAGCTTGCTTCCCATGGCCGTAAGGTCATTAAATTTGGGAAGCCTGTACCTGAGATTGAAGGTTTTGTGGGTGCCACTGGCCTGACTCCATTGATTGGATGCTCAGTGGAGACTGGGGATAGGGGTTGCTATCTGCATTTGTTGACCGATGGCACCCCGGACATGTTCCTTTCATCTGCCCGTGGGGGAGATGACACTGACGCTAGACGACGTGTCATCACTGTTGCATCTCCCTGTAATGGGCACATTTAACGCGTATGATCAGATAGACATCGGCGAGGCGATAACGTTGTTGGTGGAGCTACTCGATGTCACTGTAGAGGAGGCTGCAACTGAGACGTCACAGTGTCATGAGGCTTATGTTAGACTATCATGGCTTCGGGACTTGTATTATGCGAAGGTTGAGTCGAGGCAGTGGATACTGGCCACCGGGGCATATCTACTTCACCTTGTTGGATGCACATTGTTCGCCAACAAGAGTGCCACACATATAGCTGTGGTATTCTTAGAGGCGTTTCGAGACTTCGACCGTTCAACGGGATTTGGGTAGGGTGCGGCTGCTCTTATCCACATGTATGAGAACCTTAGCTATGCATGTAAGCACCACGGAAACATCTTGCAGTCTACATCACTCTGTTACAGGTAATGATATCGTTTGATGTGTCTAATGATTAAACCTTATTGTATCAGTGTGTTTTGTTTGCATTATTTGTTGACTTTGATTGTTTTAAATTTGTAGTACTGGATATACGAGCATTTTCCTACTATAGAAAATGTGGTTGCAGACGAGCACTACGACGAGAGGCAACCTCGTGCCTGCAGGTGGACGAGCGCGAATGCCTTACCAGTGTCAACCTATCGTAAACGTATAGATAGGTTGACACATCTGATGTATGTTGTGAAAGAAAGGGCCTTGAAAGCCGAAGGCATGTGAGAAGAAAAACAAAAAATTTTCAAGCGGAAACACACATACCACACAAGAATCATTCTTTAGGACATAGATATTACCTTGTTTATATTAGAAACTTGATGATCAAGGATAGGCTTGAAGATACAAGCCCTCTAATGTTGATCCACACCACTCCTTGTCAAGACTCAAGAACACTTCTTGAAGGCCACCAACAAACACCAATGGAGGTAGGCTAGGCGCACCAATAGAGAAGAAGAAGGTTAGGTTTCAAAGTGTTTTTCTTATCTAAGAGGCTCACCAATAGATGATATTGGTGGCTGAATTTTTCTGTTAAAACTCATACAAGGGGCGCATAAAAGGGGAGGAAGGTAGATAGGTTTTTTTAAGAAAAACATTAGAGAACTATGATCACAAGAGCACACTTTATAGAAGAGTTTTAGTCAGATTTTTAACCAACAAATCTGATTATGGAGCATCCCACACGTGAAGAAAAAATGGAGTTGTTGCATTTCAAAAATTGCCAACAACCTCCCATCATATCCTCCTAGGACCAAGTCAATTACTTGGGAATTATTTTGTCAAATAATAATTAAATATCCAGCCATATGTAGCACCCCTAATCAGCCCTCAAACCTCTTCCTAAAATCTAGGACATGATCATGACAAGATGCTAGTTCAATTCAAATTCAAATCTAGCTCTCATCTTCTCCTTTTGATATGAAACTAACTACTATAGTTAATTCATATTTAAAATATTTAAATTCAAATATTTAAATTCAAAATTTAAATTATCAAATTTAAATATTAGATAATTAATTTAACTATTTAAATTAATTAATAATGTCTTGGACTATCCAAACCCATTAACTCCATTCATGCGCCCCTCTCTCTTTAAGATAGGTATCCAAACTCCTTATTGGGCCAACAACCATTATTAGGCCCAAAACCTTTAATGCTATAATGTCATGACAATAAAATGTTAGTGTGTGACCCATTAGGCCCAACATAGCTACTGACATAAATGAGTTTGGGCCCAACAAGGCCACTATCCATTTAATGACAACACAGAGTACTAGCAATGCTTTGTTGCCCCAGAACTAGTTAGGTAAATGATAAGATCATCCTATGAAATCTATTTGGTTTTCGTATGTATTTCCTTTCGTCTCGGTTACCTTCCCATAAAACCTAAGGTAAGGAAACGTATCTGCCATTGCGGTCTAGGGTAAGCTTTAATACGAAATAGGGAGTCTCCAATTTTACCGACTCTAAAGGTAAATCATCTCATGATTTCTTTTACTATGCATAGATTCCCGAGTCCCATAAATGTCATCCCGATTTCTCTGGTTTCCAGATAACCTAATCTCTAACAGAGATTTGACGAATTCCTTCAGCTAGTCACCCTAGGCTCGTGTTCTTTCAGAACATGCCCAAAGGTATACCTATGTGTCTCCATGTTTCAGGCAGACGGGTATACAATCAAAACATGTCTTCTAGAACACAGTCTAGGTGAAAACTTCTAGTCTAAGGAAAGACACACCCAAATAATAAGAGACTACTCTAATGATACACCTATGAGATTTCCTCATAGAGTCTCTTTGTGGGCCCGTTCAGTGCGAGCTATACCCTTTTAGGTCCACCCACGACTTTAGCTAAGACATCTCCATGTCTGTAGCTCATGAGGTCTTTACCTTGCATCTGCATACAAGTAGATAAGCCGTGCTAGTCTTACCCGAGATCACTAATCCCCATTCTCAGTGTCTCTAGACTAGGAACATAAAATTAGGAGTAGACATCTGGTATCCTTGAATCCTCATGATCGTGATCCAATCACTGATACTCAAGAGATACCTATTCTATTCTAAGGATTTTATCCAGTTACTCATATATTAATAATGACATTGAGATAGAATATGAAACAAGATAAAGAACGCTTATAATTTATTCATGACAATATGAAAAATACATGTACGTCTTATTCTAATGAAAAGATTGTCTCTAGGACATCCATATACTAACAATCTCCCACTTGGCCTAGAGCCAATCAGACCTAAGTCGTAAACCCAAAGCCTCATAATGACTATCATGTTTTCTCTGAGAAACATCCTTTGTCAGAGAGTTGGCTAGGTTATCATCTGTGGGAATATAATCCATCTTTACATCCATCCTATCAATGATCTCTCTAATAAGGTGATATCTGTGGAGCACATGCTTAGATCTTTGATGAGACCTAGGTTCCTTTGACTGCGTAATGGCCCCAGTGTTGTCACAATACAACTGTATGGGCTCATCCATGCTTGAAACCACTCGTAGTTTAGATATGAACTTCTTGATCCAGACGGCCTCCTTGGCTGCTTCTGAAGCGGCTATGTACTCAGCTTCTATCGTAAAATCTGTTGTAGTCTCCTGCTTGGAACTCTTCCAAGACACTGCCCCACCATTTAAGGTGAATACGAGCCCTGACTGTGACTTGCAGTCATCTTTGTCACTCTGAAAGCTGGCGTCAGTGAATCCTTTCACTGAAAGCTCATCTACCCCACCATAGACCAGAAACGCATCCTTAGTTCTTCTCAAGTACTTAAGGATGGTCTTGACTGCTGTCCAGCGACCTTCTCCAGGGTCTGACTGGTATCTGCTAGTACTGCTCAAAGCATATGAGACATCTGGTCTTGTACATATCATGGCATACATGATGGACCCAATAGCCGAAGCATATGGAATTCCACTCATGTGGTCTTTCTCAGGCTGTGATTTAGGACACATAGCCTTGGAAAGATGTACCCCATGACTGACGGGAAGAAAACCCCTTTCGACCCTTCCATGCTAAATCTTCTTAGCATCTTGTCAATATACGTGGATTGAGATAATCCCAGCAGCCTTTTAGATCTATCTCTATAGATCTTTATACCAAGTATAAAGGCCGCTTCTCCCAAATCCTTCATGGTGAAGCTTTCTGAAAGCCAGTCTTTAGTTGTTTGTAATGTGGGGATGTCATTTCCTATTAGTAGTATGTCGTCTACATAGATACTAAGAAAACAACATTGCTCCCACTATCCTTCTTGTAAACACAAGGTTCATCCTCGTTCTTGATGAATCCGTTACTTCTAACGATTTCATGAAAACGAATATTCCAACTTCGTGATGCTTGTTTTAGCCCATATATCGACCTCTGCAGCTTGCATACCATATGTTCTTGGCCTTTGGATTCAAAACCTTCAGGTTGTGTCATGTACACTTCCTCCTTCAAGAATCCATTCAAGAAGGCAGTCTTGACATCCATTTGCCAAATCTCATAATCGTGATATGCTGCTATGGCAAGTATGATCCTAATAGATTTGATCATGGCAACGGGTGAGAAAGTCTCATCATAGTCAACACCTTGTCTTTGACGATATCCTTTCACTACAAACCTAGCTTTATAGGTTTGAATGTTGCCATTTGCATCAGTCTTTCTCTTAAAGACCCACTTATTACCGATAGGAATTTTTTCTTGCGGTTGTGGAACCAAGGTCCATACCTTGTTTTGATACATCGAATCTATTTCAGATTTCATGGCTTCTAGCCATTTAGAGGAGCCAACATCCTTGACTGCCTCCTCATAGTTACTTGGTTCATTATCCTCTACGATTTGTTGATTCTCAATCACAAACCCATACCTCTCAGGTGGATACATGACCCTAGTAGACCTACGAATTTGGGTGTTTACTTCTCCATTGGAGAAGGCCTGCGGTGCAAACTTGGGTTCCTCAATCTGTTCTTGTGGTCCTTGAACTTCTTCAAGATCAATTTTACTCCCACTGGCTCCTTGAGAGAGTAAATCATTTTCAAGGAATTCAGCATTTTTGGACGCAAACACCTTGTGTTTGTAATGCCTCGTTTTGTATTTTATTGATTTTGAATGAAAAATTCTTTTTCACTTGCTTTAAAATTATCTTAGTTACAAATTTCACGGAAAATTCTTTTCTTCTCGCTTAAAATAATTCATACGAAAGGTATTAACTTCGCTTATTACCTTTTTTTATAAAGAAATTATTTTATTCTATAAAATCTCTTTTTCTTCTTTTCCTAGATTGATTCTAAACGAATTAATTATCATCAAACGTTTTTAAATTCAATACAAAATACTATACTGTACAAAATACAGTTTAACATAATACAGTCCAAAATACAGACCAACAGACTAATCCAAAGTCTAGAACAAATTACATATTATCAGAGTAAACACAAAAACGCAAAATACAAGCAATCCAAGCTTCCTTATCACATCTTCTTCATAACCATCCATTGCTTAGGCATCACTGTTTCTCTGTTCGCCCAAATAAATTGGGGACATCACAGGTGTCAACCACAGACACAGAAATAGGGTAAGTTTATGATAAACATAGTTCAAGTCACACAGTGTATACAACATACAGATAATCATATACTCATCATGCGATGCATGCTCATCTTCTTTATATGATGCATGAATCTCTTTCAAATTCTCATCAATTGGTACCATAGTCAAGATAGTCCCACTCTCTCTTTGTGGCACAGAACTTATCCATTCAGTCAGGGTAGGTCAGTGTTGCAAATAGGAAGGTCACCTCCACCCATGTGATCATCATGGTGGGGTAGTCCTCACTGCCACTACCCCCCAGCTCAGACTCCTCTTGTCTGAACGCATGGCCTCAGTTAAGCTATTTGACACACTTCCTCTTCACGGACTAGCCCCCGCCAGGCATATGCAGTTGAAATATGCATGAATGAATCTCTTTTTATCTCATATTTACTCTTCAACATTACTCTTCACGTTATATCTCATATGCTCAAATTTTCAACATGGAACTAACACAGAGTTCAACATGTGAAACTTCTTCCACTGATCACATAAACTTTATAAAAACACTCAAGCATTCAACTCCATAAATTTCTCAAAGACAAGTCATAATACATCAAAACTCAATCACTTGTTTAAACCAACAATTCTTAAACTATCTTTATCATAAAGCTTCATAAAAATTCATGAAATCCATAAACATTCATAACTCACTCAACAACACAAATATTCTAAATATTTATTTAAACAAAACAATACTTAAACCATCTTTGTCTTTTTAAAACATTTTATCAAACACATGGTGTGCTTTCATAGAAACACTCAACAATACAGAAAATAATACATAACTTTTCTAAAGCACTCAACCATGCAAATATAATCCAAATCCAACAACTTCTTGTATATAAGTCATTCTTCACAAAGATTCAAAACATCACTTAAACAAAGTAACACTTAAACTATATTTAGCATAAACTCCCCTATACATACCTTGTTCTTTCTTAAAAGCTTGGTAAACTTCCTCCTAAAACTCCTAGATCCCACGTGAAGTATCAAGATGGCAAGGCTTAGGTTTTGCTTTTATTTTTCTTGAAAGTGGAAGATGCAAAGGATGTAGCATGAAAGGATAAAAGGAAAGGATGCAAGGAAGAGATTGCACGTGTATTTAGTTTGAAGGGACTTGAATTTTCAGTCCCTACCCCCTTATTTATAGTGTTGATGAAATGGTTTTAAATGCTTAGCCAATGAAAATATCTCTTAAGTTATGATTAATTAGCTTTCCAAATGGACCAATGGCAAGACTCCTTGCTTTTTAACCATCCAAGTTTCCATTTTCTTGATTGTTCTCAACATTTCTCCATTTCTCTTGATATTACACGTGCAAAGGCTTAGCTTGGAGAGTAATCTTTTCTATTTTCCTTTTCTTCGTTCTTGAGTTTTCCCAAAAACCCATTTTAGTAAAATATTGATTCTGGATTCGTTAACTGTTGGATCTCCTCAAAATTTTAAAGGCACACTCCTATCTCACATATATAACTTTTGACCGTTGGGATTGTTGAAATAATATCTAGAACTGCCAAAGGGACAAGATAAGATTTTTGCCTTTTAAGAAAAATCTACTTAAACTAAATCTATACCATATACAATTGTCTTGACACTTGTTTGATTCATGAACCTTCTCTTAATCTTCTTCCAAGTGTCCCTTTGAGTTGGCAAAATCATGGAGCTTCACCATTATATTCCAAGCTTCACATAAATGTAGAGGGAAAATCTTCATCATGTGCCTTACAAGTGTCCTAACACTTGTATTCATCACAAGGCTTCACTTTTATAAGTGGTTTTCATGAATATTCTCTTCTTTTCTACATGGTTCTACACGTGCTTTTCACACCTAAGGATGGGAACATAAGTTTTTCTTCCTTTTATACCATTGGATGCTTAAGAAAAACCTAATTCCACTTATGGTTTCCTGTCACAACCATTTTGATAATCTGCTATCTAATAGTATTCTGTATTTCCATCTCTGTATTTCCATCAGGTTCTCACAGGATCCTTAAGCATATCTGATCATTTCTGGTATGAAGGCATTATGGTAAATTCATCCTTCATCCTAGGGCATAATTGTCATTTCTATCATAGAAATATCTATTCAAAATATCTAAGGGTATTCTTGTCATTTCCAAAATATCCAAGGGCATTATCGTCCTTTTAACCTCAAGGGCATTTCTGTCATTTCAAATTTACGATAAGGATAATATGGTCATTTTTATAATGCCTCTAATTAACATTTTACCCTAATAATTCAAATATAGTCCATTAATTCCTCCATAACCGAAGATTTCCATAAATGTTTGACTAGAGTTCTGAAATTTTGGGGTGTTACAGTGTTAGTCCAATGAAAAAAAGTAGTATCCTTTAGTACCTTTGGGATACCCCACAAATAGACATTTGCTTTTAGCACTAAGCTTGTCTGATGTCAACGATTTGACATATGCTGGCAATCCCCATACTCTGAGATAACTCAGGTTGGGTCTCTTACCATTTCATATCTTATATGGAGTGGTCTGAACAGATTTAGACGGTACCCTATTTAGTAGGTATGCCGCCGTGTCTAAGGCATATCCCCAAAACGATTTTGGAGACACCATTTTGGTGTGGTGTGTAAGGTGCAGTAAGCTGCGAGAGGATTCCATTCTCTCTCAGATAATCCTGAAACTCATAGCTTAGATATTCACCATCACGATCTGATCATAATGTCTTAATCATTTTTCCACGTTGTTTCTCCGCTTCATTCCTACACTCCGTGAACTTTTCAAAGGCCTCGGATTTATATCTCATCAGGTAAACATACCCAAATCTCGATTTATCATCCATAAAGGTAATGAAATAGGAGTATCCTCCTCTAGCCTCTATAGACATTGGGCCACAAACATAAGAGTGAATGAGTTCTAATAACTCACTAGTCGTATGACTTTTAAGCCCTTTGGGCTTGTTACAAGTCATTTTCCCTTTTAGACAAGATTCACATTGTCCATAGGATTCCAATTCCATGGAATCTAGGTATCCATTTGCATGCATCCTAGACAATCTTGTTTCATTTATGTGCCCTAGTCTACAGTGCCACAGATAGGATTGATTATCTGTCCTAGGTCGTTTCACATTCACATTGAGAACTTATGTTCCCGTTTCTAAAGCATATAAGCCATTTACCAAAGAAGCAATAGCATAAACCATATAATTCATAATGATAGAAAACGTACAATCCCTAATAGTAAAAGAAAAACCATCTCGTTCTAAACAAGAAATTGAAATAATGATTCTAGAAATGCCCAGAACATAAAGGCAATTATTCAAATGCAATAAAAGGCCCGTAGGCAAAATGAGGTCTGTATCTCCAACAGCTTGAGCAGCAACTCTTGCTCCATTACCAACGCAGAGGTCAACTCCATTCTTCTCCAATCTCCTGGAACTCTTAAGTACCTGCAACATATTGCAGATGTGAGAACCACAACCGGTATCTAATACCCATGAAGTTGGATTAGCACAAAAATAATTGATCTCAATCATGTAAATACTGAGGCAGAAGCATCACTATGTTTCTTGTCCTTCACACTCTTCAGGTAGTCTGGACAGTTTCTCTTCCAATGGCCAGTCTTGCCACAGTGGAAGCACACAACATCGCTTTTTTCCTTAGGTGCACTCTTACCCTTCTTGTTGCCCTTCTTCTTCTTGGGTTTTCCTTTGGGCTTAAGGGAGTTTCCTTTTACAGGCTCCTTAGCCTTACCCTTGGCCTTATTAAGCCCATCAATCATAAGAGAGTGTGTCTTATCCGTTTTGATAGACACCTCAGCAGTTGTTAACATACTTAACAACTCAGGCAAGCTCACAAGCATCCCATGCATGTTCTAATTCATAATGAATTGACTAAAGGAAGGTGGTAGTGATGTGAGGATTAAGTCATTACTTAGCTCGGCATCCATCACGAAGCTTAGATTTCCTAGCTTCTCAATGAGCCCAATCATCTTAAGAACATGGACTGCTTACACTCATATGCTCTCACAAGAACAATTCTCGAGAGGCCTCATACCTCTCATGCCTGCCTTTAACATCATACAACTCCTTGAGATGCAAGATGATAGAGGGAGCATCCATATGCTCATGCTGCTTTCGTAGCTCAGGCGACATGGATGCCAACATGATGCATACTGCCATTGTATTGTCATTCATGTGCTGCTTATGAGCTTCTATATCGTAGAACTCATAATCAGCTTCCCCTTCCTTAGGAGCTATGGGTAAATTACCTTCTAGGACATAAGCGATTTTCTCGGCCCTAAGAACAATTCTTAGGTTCCAATACCAGTCCGTAAAATTTGAACCGTTCAGTTTGTTCGTATCGAGAATAGAGCGCAGTGTCAGTTGATTAGTCATACTATTAATTGAGAAGATGTAAAGGTAAACTAATCAATATATTGTCATGAAATAAGAACAAGTTATTAAAGACTTTAAATAACATGCCCCTCCCACTATTTTATCTAAGTCAATTACCCTTGTTATTTTGACTTAGGGTTATTTTATCTTTTTAAAATTACCTTAGCGAGATTAAGAGTACGATTATTTATTTTAATCTTCGTCTGAAACCGCAAAATTAAACTAAATAATGGGTTGATCCTTACCAACAATATCTCATACCTTCTCTTAGCATTAGGTTGACAACTCATTGTCACTTAGTGGTGCATCTCATGCAACCAACCTGGCATTATTACCCCAAATACATAAGCCCGACTGAGCCTGCAACTCATGCATTCAATTAAGCACTAACCAGCACCTTAAGTGTCTCACACTTCTAATACTGCTCTTATTCAATGAAACAGTGGGTCCCAACTGAGTTGTGGCACACCACCATGTAGAGGAATTTCGAGTGGCATTGGTGGTGAGAGGTAATCATGCGCTTCATAATTGATTCCTTTTAAGGGTTTCTTTTATTTTAATGGGTCTCATCAAACGTGTAAGTACTATTATCATGCTAGTCGTGTATCCTATGTCAAACATCTATCGGATTACACTAGTCTCTTTTGGACATGCATAATAAAACATACATTCGCGATACTCGATCTCATGCATACTAGTCATTTTTAAAACATACAAGCATATAAAACAGATTTTATATGAGATAGTCATGGTGCTCGTGCATTCTTTCTTCTTGCTCCTAGGCCGCAGCTCCATCATTAAATCTTCCATGCCTAATCGCCACTACCCTAATTTTTCTAATTACAAAATAATTAAAGAAACTCCAATACATCTTTGGAGGAACAAAAGAATACACAAAATTTAAAATTCAAAATTACAACTCGAATTTAAACTAAAAAACAAAATTTGAATTCAAATTTAAAACATTTAAAATTCAAATATTTAAATTCAGGCGCCATGACCATCCCCATCCATATCTGCACTTTAAAGGTTAGACAACTAACAAGCACACAATATTATTATTTCTCAAATGGCCGAAATATGCATCCAAATAGATAATTCAAATTTTTGTTGATTCTTTCTCAAAGAATACAAAATTAAATCATACAATCAACTATTTATATACATAGACTTGTATGAGAAATTTTGTCACAAAAATATTATGTTATGCTCATGAACAATTCATTATAACAAAAATAAAAAGATCAAAATGAACAAAATTAAGAACCCTAATTTTTATTCATGTGACCACGACATGCATAGAATATATTTTGAAAACAAAATTATGGAGAAAAATGCATTTGAATATTCATATCATGGCTGAATCATATTCATTTCTTAAAAGATGTTTCGTTTGAAATCATTCACAAAGAATCATAAAGAAACAAAACCATGAACACATAAAGATATATGTGAAGCGTAATCATATTACAAACAACATATTATATCAAACAAGGTATCATCACCCGTCGATAGTAAAGTAACCTGGCTCTGATAACACTTGAAAGATAAGGCCTTGAAGCCCGAAGGCATGTGAGAAAAATAAATTTTTTCAAGCGCAAACACACATACCACACAAGAATCATTCTTTAGGACATAGATGTTACCTTGTATATATTCGAAATTTGATGATCAAGGATAGGCTTGAAGATACAAGCCCTCTAATGTTGATCCACACCACTTCTTGTCAAGACTCAAGAACACTTCTTGAAGCCTACAAACAAACACCAAAGGAGGCAGGCTAGGCACACCAATGGAGATGAAGAAGGTTATTTTTGCCAAATGATAATCATATATCAGCCGTATGTAAGCCCATAATCAGCCCTCAAACTTTTTCCTAAAATCTAGGACATGATCATGATAAGATGCTAGTTGAATTAAAATTCAAATCTAGCTCTTATCTTCTCCTTTTGATATGAAACTAACTATTATAGTTAATTCATATTTAAATTTAAATATTTAAATTCAAAATTTAAATTATCAAATTTAAATATTAGATAATTAATTTAACTATTTAAATTAATTAATAATGTCTTGGACTATCCAAGCCCATTAACTCCATTCATGTGCCCCTCTCTCTTTAAGATAAGTATCTAAACTCTTTCTTGGGCCAACAACCATTATTAGGCCCAAAACCTTTAATGCTATAATGTCATGACAATAAAGTGTTAGTGCGTGACCCATTAGGTCCAGCATAGCTACTGACATAAATGAGTTTGGGCCCAACAAGACCATTACTCATTTAATGACAACACAGAGCACTAGCAATGCTTTGTTGCCCAGAACTAGCTAGGTAAATGACAAGATCATCCTATTAAATCTATTTGGTTTCTGTATGTATTTCCTTTCGTCTCGGTTACCTTTCCATAAAACCTAGGGTAAGGAAACGTATCAGCCCTTTCGGTCTAGGGATTACTTTAATATGAAATAGGGAGTCTCCAATTTTACTGACTCTAAAGGCAAATCATCTCATGATTTCTTTTACTATGCATAGATTCCCGAGTCCCGTAAATGTCATCCCGATTTCTCTGGTTTATAGATAACCTAATCTCTCACAGAGATTTGGCGAATTCCTTCAGCTAGTCACCCTAGACTCGTGTTCTTTCAGGACATGCCCAAAGGTATACTTATGTGTCTCCATGTTTCAGGCAGACGAGGTATACAATCAAAACATGTCTTCTAGAACATAGTCTAGGTGAAAACTTCTGGTTTAAGGAAAGACAAGCCCAAATAATAAGAGACTACTCTAATGATACTATCTGTGAGATTTCCTCATAGAGTCTCTTTGTGGGTCCGTTCAGTGCGAGCTATACCCTTATAGGTCCACCCACGACTTTAGCTAAGACATCTCCATGTCTGTAGCTCATGAGGTCTTTACCTTGTATCTGCATACAAGTAGTTAAGCCGTGCTAGTCTTACCCAAAATCACTGATCCCCATTCTCAGTGTCTCTAGACTAAGAACTTAAAATTTAGGAGTACACATCTGGTATCCTTGAATCCTCATGATTGTGATCCCATCACTGATACTCAAGAGATACCTATTCTATTCCAAGGATTTTATCTAGTTACTCATATATTAATAATGATATCGAGACAGAATATGAAACAAGATAAAGAGCGCTTATAATTTATTCATGACAATATGAAAAGTACATGTATGTCCTAACCTAATGAAAAGATTGTCTCTAGGACATCCATATACTAACATGTATTGCTTGCTTGGAGTGATAATAAAAGCAATTATTGACTTTGGCATTTAATAAAAAAATAATAGTAATAAAGTGCTTGTAGCTGGTTTTGAGACCTGGACCTCAAGCTTAGTTATGTCTGATTTAACCACTAAGGCATTTTTAGTCTTTCTTACAATGTTGAGATTTTAATTTTCTTTTATTTTCTACCAAATGCATGAGAACTAATTTGTATAAATCAATTCTGAAGTGAATAGAGAAGGGATCTTTGGCTGTTGAAATTTTATCATTAGCTTGAGTATTTCTCTGCTAGGGTTCTTCCTTGAACCATTTGATCTTATCAAGAATTCTTCAATTCTTGTGGCGATCCTCAAGGCTTATCAAACATTTGTTTGTGGCGCCTATCTGCTTCTTCCTTTTCACCATTTCTGTTCCTTGTTTAAATTTTCGCATTCCTAATTCTGTGATTTCACCCCGAATTTCTTATTGTCATAATTCTCGTTTTACCCATCCTTTTTCGATGTTTTTTGTGTCTAAATTGCATTTCAGAAAGTCCTCTTTCACCTCGTTTTGGAATCGGTCCAATCTAAGTTCTGTAGGTCGAGAAATACATAAAAATTAACAGTACAATTCTGGCTCTGTTGGTGTGTGAATTCTCCAACCTAGAATTGGTCCAAAATTGTATCAAAGGCAAGGGGATTCTCATCATTTGGTATTCAGAGCAAGGTTCTAGGGTTGGAAATAAGTCTGATTTCATCCATCATGTTCTGCATTTTTGGGTAACCCTAAAACCCTAAATTTTGTTTGCTCAATTTGAATTTTGCATTTCTATTGCAGCCTTGTCTTTTGGTCATTATGTAATGTTTCAATTTCTTGGTTTGTCATTTTCTTCAATTCTTGTTCAGTTCATATAGTTCTGCATTTGTGTTAGAGTTCATCCTATGTTCATCATTGTTCATAAACTTTAATCCTTTTAATCCATGTGATTTGGGCTAAGTTTCTGTTGAGTGTTAAATATTGGCTTGTTTTGTTGGGAATTTTAATTCAGTTGCATTCTCAGCTGCTGCAACTTCAAAGCTTCATTACGTAATTACATATTTCATTATTAGAAGCATTTTGACTATATAAAAACACAAAAAAAAAAGAAAAAAATCTACAGCAAAAGAAGTATAAAAAAAAAAGCACATCAGCTTTGTTCATTATTTTCATTGCACCCCACTTGTTTGACAAAATTCCTAATTGTCAAATGTGTTATCTAATCACTATTTTTCCATAAAATTAAAGTTTGTCTTGCTTGTTTGTTGGCAGTGAAATTGTTCTTTATTACTTCTTTGCGCGTGTTGGTGCTAATTTTGTTTAAGCTCTGTGATTGTTACCTAAGTACGTC
>PYAF01000980.1:95251-105991 GCA_007407185.1 Glycine tomentella | reverse complement strand
TGGCAGAACAACTTAGCCTGTTTTAGTCCTATGGCGCGCGTAGCGCCATAGTCCGCGCTGGTCGCGCCACATTCCTGGCCTAGCTTATTTCTTTCCTTTTCGAGCCTTTTCTCTGGATACACTTAAGCCAAAATGATTTTCCTTAATCATAGGCTTAATCCAGGCTTAATTACATGCTTAGAAATACCAGGCATTACATATATCCACTGTAACACCCCAAAATTTTGGGAATTACAGTCAATTACTAGGGTAAAATGTTAATGGGAGGCAGTATAAAAAGTTAGGGAAAAAAGACGAAAATCTTATAAATACCCCTACGTATTTTAGCAAGATATCTTAAGAAGGAAATCTTATAAATACCCTTGGATGTTCTGCAAATGACCAAAAATACCTTAGGGTGGCAACTACAGAGATATCCTGAACATTTTTAGAAATGACGATGCTATCCCTAGGGTGAGTGGTGAAATTACCAAAATACCCTTTAGATTAAAAATGACCAAGATGACTTTAGAAATTTGTGGAAACTTGAATATTGGATAAAATACTTTCAGATAACAAATTATGAGCAAGGTTGATGGCAAAGAACCCTGAACTAGAATTTCTAGAAATTTTGGAAAATAGTTTGAAAAGGGCTCAATATAAACTATCTCAGGTATCAGAAAACCTCAGGGAAATAATAGACACAATCTATGGAGTTTTCTCTTAATTATGGGATGAATAAGTGTTCAAAAAGAGTTAGTTTAGTAATTTTAATAATTAAATGCAAAATGGACCAATAAGAAATTAGAATCTAGCTATTATAGGTAATAAAGGGAAATTGGATTTATTTGGATTTCTAAATAAAGCCTTGACCGTATGATGCAAGATCAATGGAGAAAAACTCTAAGAAACTTCAAGAATGGACACATGGATGCTTAAAAGGCTAGGATACATGCCATTGGTCAATTTGTAAAGTAAGGTAATAATGAATTAAGAAGATTTTTGAAGTAAACTTCCTCTTGACTCCTTTGGCCCCGTAGATAGTTCTAGACATTATTTCAACAATCCCAACGGTCAAAAGTTAGATATGTAGGAGAGTAGTGTACCTTTAAAAGTCTAAGGAAATCCAACGGTTAATGAATCCAAAACCAATATTTTACTAAAATGGGTTTCGGGGTAAATTTAAGAATGAAGGAAAAACACAAAATCCTTCCATTCACGAAAATTGGTAAAAATTGGTCTCCAAGCCAAGCTTGCACGTATACATTAAGAAAAGTAGAGAAAGCTTGAGAAAATACAAGAAGGAGGACACTTGGAAGGTAGGGATTCAATAGCCAATAATAAAGGAACTAATGGAAAGTTAAGCATTAATGGCCTAAGAAGATATTTGCAAATTTTAGAAGCAAAAGCTAGCATTCCACGTGAATAAGCAAGGAGTGCTCTCCAAGGAATGAAGTTCAATGTGCCAAGGGAAGAAGGATCAAGAACTTGGCCACTTGGAAGCTTAGAAATGACTAGCCAATAAGAAGAAAACAAGTGGAAAGCTAGTCTTGGATATTTGTAACAAAATCACCCTATAAAAAGGTGAAGGAACTGAAATTTTGGGCTGTCCTAAAAGGAGTTCAGCCGTGCAAAAACCTATCCTAAAGCCTTTCCATTTCATTCTACCTTTCACCTAGAACCAAAAACAAAGGCCTAAGCCTTGGAAGCTCACGTGAAGATTAGCAACCCTAGGAGAAAGGATTATTCAATTTCAAAGCGAAGAAAGTTGTCCAAAAAGCTTAAGGAAAGCAAGGTATGGGAAAGTTTAGGATAACTCAAGTTTGAATATGAATTATGTTAGGAATTCTAGTTGGTTTCATAAGAAAGTAAGTTGGTAAGTTAGGTGTTTGATGAAATGCCTTAAAGAAATAAAGGTTGCTAAAAGGAAATGAATATTTGAATAAGTAACTTGATTTGGTTTAATGAATGAACATTTGAGGGAATCACTTGAATTTAACTTAATAAGTAAATACTAAAGTAACTTAATTTAATATGTACTCTAACTATTTTGAGGAAAAGATCGATTAGAATGGAAGTTATATAATGAAATATGTTATTAAAGTTAAAGTGTTTTAGGATGTACTAAAGTTTATAAGTTTTAATAAAAGTGTTTCTTCAAACCCTTGAACAAATCTATTTATTCCTAGAATTATGTTGAACTTTATAAGGATTAAGGTTTAAATAGCTTTCTTTAAAGTATTTTATGAATTCAAGCTTGTATACCATGTGTTTGATAATTGGTTACTATGAATAAAATATGTTTAAGAGTTGTGGGTTTGAATCTTTATTGTTGGATTTGAATTATTGAATGCTTTAGCAAAAGTTATGTATTATTTCATGTGTTGTTGAGTGTTTCCATGAAAAGCACACCATGTGTTTGATGAAATGTTCCAAAGAAATAAAGATGGGTGAAGTGTTGAAATCCTTGTGTGGTTAAGTGTATTGTGATTATCTATGGAGTTGAACTATGGCTATATGCTTAACTGTTTTAGGTGATGAAAGAAGCTTTACGTGTTGTTCAAAAAGCATATGCCATGAGTTGTCAAAGATGTTGAGCTGTGAGGTGTATATGATATGAGAAGAAGAATAAAGATTAAATATGTGATAAAAGTAAATCATTCATGCATTTTCATATGCATATGCCTGGCGGGGGCTAGTCCGTGAAGTTGTTTGTCAGATAGCTGGACTGAGTCCATGCGTTCAGATGTGAGATGTGAGATGTTCTGAACTTGGGGGTAGAGTGTATCAGTGAGGACCACACCACCATGATGATCACATAGGTGGAGGTGACCTTCCTACGCGCCACTGCCCTACCCCGACTGAATGGATAAGTCTTTGCCAGTGGGATGGGTCTATCTTGACTATGGCCATTTGATGATGAGATGTTGAGAAAATCATGCATCATATAAAGAAGATAAGCATGCATCACATGCATTACATGATGCGTATGTTGTCTGATGATTCTGTATGCTGTATGTGTTGTTTGATTTGAAGTTGCACCCTATTTTATGATTGAGGTTTTGACATCTGTGTTTATATATGTTTTATTCAAACTGTGTTTGTCATAAACTTACCTTATTTTGTGTCTGTGGTTGACACCTGTGATGACCCCAATTTATTTTGGGAGAGCAGAGAAACAGTGGAGCATAAGCTGTGAAGGATTTTGAAGAAAAGATGATGAAGATGTATTGATGAGTTGTACTAGATTTAAATTAGTGGTATTTTAAGTTTGCATGTATTTGGAACTGTATGATGAACGATAATTTGGACTGTATTACTGGACTGTACTCTAATATTATAATTAAACCGTGGAGAGACAATTCGTTCATGATATAAACGACTAATAGAATTTGCAAGAAAAGCGAAAAGAATTTTCATGAAATTTATAACTAAGATAATTCTTATACAAAGTGGACACGAGATTTCATTTAAAATCAATCAAGTACGAGAGAGCAAAGAGAGGCGTTACATCCACACACAATGACATTGTTCACATCAACATTATCTCTCATCAATGTCATTATCAACCTCAACATCATATCATCTCAATATCATCATCATGCATATCAATATTATCTCATTTCAACATCATCAACCATGTCAACATTATCTCATTTGAACATCATCAATTACATCAATCACATCTCAATTTCAATATCATCAACATTATCACAAGCAATCATATTTCACATCTATACATAATATATATGCCTGAGATTCACATTCCCCAGGTCTTCAGACAATCCAAATTTCATAGATTCACAATTCATCATATCACAAGACTGATATTTTTAGGAAAATTCTAAATTAAAGAGGAGGACTATAATATATAAAATACGCTCTTATGCCCATTTAAAAATTTAATTAAGAATTAAATAGGAAAACATATTATAAAATTTTGGACAGAGTCTCCTCTGTAATTAAGACTTTTCCCAAAAGTCCAATCATTACAACGACAATATTATTCACAGTTTATCCATCAACAAGCCAATTCATCACATCCCATTAGTTAAAAACATTTTTTTTTCTTGAAAACAAATACACACAGGAACAAACACATATCAATCATAAATACATTGCATCCCATTAGTTAAAAACTTAGTTTTTCTTGAAAACTAGCACACAGTAGGGACAGTCAGTTATCTTCGTAGTTGGACTCTCTGGCCCCCAACTATGGTATCAAAACTATAACTAAATAATAAACTCCCCTTAACTATCTATATCCCTTTGTTAGCTCCTTGAAACGTCGTTTTGGGATCTCTCAAGTTCACGTGCTTTGGCCCAAATGCGGAGCTCTGTATACCAAATCGAAGACAATTTAATATAGATTTCAAGGGTAAGATCAATATTAACATTTGGGGTCAAATACCCACTCAAATTCAAAAAGGGGCTAAAAGGGTGTTTTAGGAGTCCACATCAAAAGACATCATTTTGAAATTCCGATCACACCAATGTGACCAGGGTTCAACAAGGATCACAGAAATGACATCAGTTTCATAAAAAGGAGACTTTTACAACGTCTCATTTTCAAAGGGTTTTCAAAGGAAGTATAGAAACAGCCAATAATGTTACCCGAATCACAAGAGACATCAAGAGAGACTTAGACTTGCTAGAAGAAGACAAAAAAAACTAAGATTACCTCAAGGAAACCAAGAAGATGGATTGGGAGCTCCGTTCTCTACCGAAACTTTGAGAAGAGTTTCAAAGATTCCACTCCGATTAAAAGGTTCTTCTCCGTGCTGAGGTCTCGTGGCAAGCAACGACGGCCCGTGGTTGTCTCCGATGGTTGTGGGTGGTGGAGGAGAGTGGTAGGGGAGCTTCGAGCTGTTTGGAGGAGGAAGAACCTCCATTTTTGTGACTTGGAACCTTAAAAACGTATTCAGCACCGCCTCCACTCGCCCAGGCGAGCAAAAAGGCCTACAAACTCGCCTGGGCGAGCTGACCCAATTCTAGAACTTTCTGCTTCAGTGACAATCCGAACGGTCAACAGTTTTCTATATGGGTTATAAACCTATATTTAAAATTTGAAGACGATCCAACGGTTAACCAATTCAGAATGGTTATTTTACAAAAATAAGTTTTGGGTCAAACTCGAAATAACACCATTTCAACGCAGCTAAAGCAAATTCCTCATAACTTGACATCTACACCAAGCAATTGTGCATGGATAATTCACATAATATTTCAAGTAATCGTAATTAATAAAATTGATCAAATTATACAAGGAATACATCACACATATATCTTAAGTTATTGACATTTCAGGGTGTTACACACTACATCATGAGCATCGGGCTGAGACTAATTCATCTTTGGAAAAGATGAAATCTAGGCTAGAAAACATAGAAGCTAAGCTTGTCCTCGATGATTTTGATAAACTAGCCTAGGTCACTTGTGTTTTCATTCTTGTTTTTTATTCCTGCTTTACTCTTTTTTTTTCTCTGATTAATGTACTTTTTTTTTCACTTTCCATTAATGAAATTTCAATTTCTACCTCTCATTATTTGCTATGCTACCTTTTGTCTTTGATAAGCCAAATAGGGAGAGAAAAATTGATTGATAACTAAAGGGAAAACTGATTGTTTTGCTCTGTGTTTTGCTCGATTTTTTTCGCAAGTTAATCACTGATAAAGACATTTAAGTCAGGGGGAGTAAACTTAAATGAAAGTAAAATGATCAATGTTTATGCACGCATATCTCTTAACACTTGTTCTTGGCAAAGGGGCTGATTTGTTTTCAGGATAACAAAGTTCAAGACTTCAATCTTTCATCCCTCAAAGCACTTCAAAAATTAAACACATGCTCAATCAATATTTGGCATGTTCAAAGCCAAAAAGGGGGAGATTGTTCGATATAGGGGGAGCAACAAGAAGATGAAGATTGTGGTTTAGAAGAAAGTTTTGAGCTTTTCACATGCCTTGAAGATTGTAATTCAAATGAAATGTATGAGAGGCCAATCTTTTGATCCTTGCATTACATGCACGTAATCATTAACATGCTTAAATGTTTTCATTAAAGTATCAAAGCTATTCATGTTTTTAAAAGTAATTAAATGGGTAATGTTTTTCAAAAAATGTAATCCTACTGCTTTAATCGATTACACATCGATTTAATCGATTATTTGCTTCACTTTTAAATCTAGAAAAGCCTTGAAGAACATATTAATCAATTTCATAACCTTTGTAATCGATTACATAGTAAAAACAAAAGGCATGTCTCACTGCTTTAATAGATTACCATAAATTGTAATCGATTACACAAGCTTGTTTTACAATGAACCTTATTGCTTTAATCGATTGCCATAAATTGTAATCAATTACACAAGCTTGCTTTACAAATAAACTCCACTGCTTTAATCGATTACAGCTCGGGTTAATCAATTATTCTGTTCGTTGTAAAACCCAGGATGAAGCTTTGAACACTATAATCGATTAAGTGACAATTTAATCGATTACATAAGTAATTTTAATCGATTATTTGGCATGTTGTAATCAATTATAGTCTGTTACAAAAAGCTATTATAAGCCTGAAAAACTAACTTGAATACTTCGAATTTTCTGAATATACACAAGCCTTCTCAAAGTTAGAAAGTGATTTTCTGAGTTAACTAAGTTATTGTCCCACTCTTTAATCTTCATGGGTATTGAATGATTTCTTGGGCAAGAAATTTCAAAGAAGTTTTAGAGAGCATGTTCTGAAATCCTTTCTTTCAATTTAACTTTGATTGGTAAACCACATGCATTCATATTCATTGGATCATCAGGTTGTTTCTCCCCATTATCTCTGGTTGTAAATTCATTTTTATAATTTTTGTTATTTGATGCTATTGTAAATGAAAATAATAGGAATACTTCACAACAACCAAGAGAGGGGGTGAATTGGTTGAACTTGGTATTTTAAAAAATCAAATTCAAATCAAAGTTTCAGGATCTTTATCACTTTTAAAACCAAGAAACCTTTTACTCAATCAAATAACTCAGTCCAAGAATCAATAGATCAAAACAGAACTTGTTGAACAATGAATGTGATTCAAAGAATTAAAGACAATGAATAAGATGAGAATATAAATAAGAACACAAGCAATTTATACTGACTCACTTCAAAACATGAAGCTACATCCAGTTTCTTCTAATTCACACTGAATTAGAGTTCCACTATTATAAAATATTCTTACAAGCTTTTACAAGAATCTCCCCTTTATCAACCCTAGATAAAGAACAAAAATCCAAAACCCTATTAGACTTCTAAGGAGAAAGATCCAGAGAACACTACTCTGATCTTTAAGCTAGAGAACCCTTCTCTAGTCCCAAGCTATAAGAACTCAATTACAATAGCAAATTACAACAGAATTTGTAAACATAATTACAATCAATGAGTTAAGGAAAGAAACAACCTGATGATCCAGTGAATGGCATGCATATGAATGAACAATTCAGGTTGAAAGACAAAAACAATCTCAGAACATTCTTCTTCCTTAACCTTGGAAAGAGACTTCTTGCTTTAAAGAATCACTCAAAAACCCATGAATGTTTTAGTTGAAGCAAGAACTCATAGAACCTAGAAAAATCACTTTGAAAGTGTTTAGAAAGCTTGTGTGTACTCAGAATACGAATTGATCAAGTTACAAAACAAGTTGAGTCATGGTTCTATTTATAACAAACTTTTGTAACTGTCGGTAATCGATTAAACGCGCCATATAATCGATTATTTAACTCATGTAATCGATTAAATCAATCTGATAATCAATTAAAGTGTTCAACACAATTTCTGGATATGAGCAAGAAGCAAAATAATCGATTATTCCGTCTTGTAATCAATTAAGACAGGAAGCTTCAAAATATCAAAATACACTATGTAATCGATTACGATATTTGGTAATCTATTAAACCAGGAAGCTTTATAAAACAAAATGAACTATGTAATTGATTACGACATGTGGTAATCAATTAAAGCAGCAAATCTTGTGTGCTTTTACATATAGTGTAATCGATTACTAAATTTGGTAATCGATTAAGACAGGAAGATGGCTTTTTCATTTAAGCCTTGTAATTGATTACTAAATTTGGTAATCGATTAAGACAGGAAGATGGCTTTTTTATTTAAGCTTGTGTAATCGATTACTATTCCTTGGTAATCGATTCTTCCAGAGAGACTTAAAATCATGTTTAGATATGTAATCGATTACTACCCATTGGTAATCGATTAAAGTGTTCATCAAAACAGTTAATATGAAAACAAAGGTCAAATAATCGATTATTCCGTTAGGTAATCGATTACATTGTTCTTGAAAGCTTTTCCAGAATGAACTAAGAACAAAATAATCGATTATTCATTTATGGTAATTGATTAAATCAGTACAAAAACCATTTTTCCAAAAACCTTTGATTCAAATCAAAACCTTAGTTAAATGTTAAAAGCTTTGTTTGATTTTCATGAAAAACACTTAGTTAAACCAATGAATGAATGCATGGATCAATCAGATAGCTTTCCTTTTACATAAAATTCCAAGTCTTCAAGCATGTTGAAAGCTCAAAACTAATTTTGTATCAAAGACTTCCAAACTTCATGAAGCTCCCCTTGTATTCAACAATAAAGAGCTCTTTGAAGCTTATGCTAGAGTAGGGTTCTCTAGGGAAAAACAGAGTAGTGTTCTCTGGTTCTTGATCACTAGGAGTCTAATAGGGTTTTAGATTTCTATTCTTCATCTAGGGTTCATAAAGAGTGTTTGGTATAAAGCTTGGAAGAACTGAAATTTATAATAGTGGAACTCTAATCTAGTGTTGATTAGAATAAACTGGATGTATCTTCTCTTGAGAAGTGAAACAGTATAAATTCTTATGTTGTTTTTATTCCTTTATCTCTATTAATTATATTGTTCATTTGTTCTTGGAATTATTATCATTACTCAACAAGTCTTGTTTTGAGCAATTGATTTCTTGAGCTGGGTGATTTGATTGATTAGAAGCATTCTTGGTTTAAAAGTGATTAAGATCCTTTGACTCTAATTTTATCAATAAATTTTACAATACCAAGTTTAAACCAATTCACCCCCCTCTTGGTTATTTTGGGTATTCCTCTTGGTTTAAAAGTGATTATGATTTGGATTCATTTTGAATCTAAATTGCAACCAATTTATTTCATTAACTGTTTACTTACAGGTAACGATGGATAAGTGGATGGATATTACCGATATGGGTTATGTAATTGCATCAAGGTATAACGTCATTGTTGTTTCTCTTTCACTACAGCAATGTATGACGTTTTTCCCTCTAGAAGTTTAAACCAATTCACTCTTCCTCTTGGTTATTGTGGCTATTCCTATTGTTTTCATCCGGATGCAGTCAAATTGAGTAATGCATATCATATGGTGTTCTTGATAGCCAGTACATACAAAACAAACAGGTACAGACTTCCTTTACATGACATTGTTGGTGTGACACCTACTGGATGACATTTTCAGCTGCATTTGCCTATTTAGAGGTAGAACATATAAACGATGTTGTGTGGGCCCTTAAACGCTTTAGAGGCTTTTTTTATAAAAGTGAATTTTTCCCATGGGTCATTGTTATCGATAGAGATTTGGCATTTATGAGTGCAGTGAAAACTGTTTTTCCAAAGACAACCAATTTATTGTGTTGATTTCACATTGACAAGAATGTGAAGGCAAAATGTAAAACTTTTATTCAGCAGAAAAATGCATGGGACTATGTCATAGAAGCATAGGGAAGTCTTATTGATTGTGGTACTGAGAAGCAATATGATGATTGTCTTATGAAGTTTGAAATTGCATGTTCACCATGGCCAACTTTTGTTGATTATGTCAAAGACACATGCTTGAGTCCCCATAAAGAAAAAATTGTTACAGCATGGACAAATAAAGTAATGCATTTTGGGAACACTACTACAAACAGGTAACAAAATTGGAATAATTGTGGAAATTATGATTTCAATAAGTTTAATGTCTTTACAATTAATTGTTTTAACCGTTAACTGCAGGGTTGAGTCTGCCCATTGGTGTAACGACCTAAATTTCTACTTATTCTTTATTAATTTTATTCTTACTTAAAGATAAATTTTCTAAGAAACGAATAATAGTAAAGATTTTAAAGCGTAAAATTTGCAAAGGATTTGCTACTCGTATACATAGCCAATGTCTCTGATACAAAAGTTTAGATAATACAAGTACACTATTTTCTCAAAATCCAGCTTATTACATAACTTTCGATTATATTTCTTCACTACTCCAAGGCTTCACGGAACCTGTCCATCATTGCCATCTAAAAAAACATGAAACAATTCGGGTGAGAAATAAATTTCTCAGTAGGCAAAGCTAAATCCCGACCCTATTATTAGGTTAGTAAAATCATTAAAAAATCAAACACATCCACAAGCAATATGCAAACTATATGAATGCATGAGATGAACTATCCCAGGGCAAATGGCTCCCACATATCGTACTATATGTGGCCACGCTGAGCGTGGTCGCTGCTATAGTCTTACGCAAACATGCATGAATTTTCCCATATATCCTTGCCCATGGGTACTACATATCGTACTGTATGTAGCATTAGATTTTGTTTCCCCAAAGCCTCGTACTGGACTTGGAACATGGAAACATGAATCCACCTATCTTAATCACATAAATCATCCATATGAAAAATCAAATGCATAAGTAAAACACAGATCATATCATCATATATATCATAAGTATGGTTACAC
>PYAF01000980.1:47547-89623 GCA_007407185.1 Glycine tomentella | reverse complement strand
TTTGTTATGTATTTATTTTATTTTCTATCAATTATCTGATCATGTTTATTAAATACTTACCCGAGCTGTGTCTGTGGTTGACACCTGTGATGACCCCAATTTATTTGGGCGAGCAGAGGAACAGTGAAATGCTTAGATGAGGAGGAGCTTGATGAATTATATGCTGTATTTTGGCTTGATGTATGGATGATATCATTTGTTGTTGCTGCTTTTTGGGAGTTATGTAATCTGTGCTCTACTATTGTGGTGATCTGCATGATATTTTGGTTAGTCTGTATTCTATTTTGGATGACTGTACCACGGATTGTTATATTTACTTATGCTTAAATAACTCTGACGGTGAATTATGTTAAAATCATTCCCACGTAGCAATTCGACTAGAATAGTGTTCTACGTGACTAAATTCCGTAGAAAAAAAATTTCGTAACATAAAAGCGTGGACAATTAAATAGGAAACACGTAATAAGCTAAAATATGAAAATAAAAACGAAATCGTTATACTCAACGACTTCATCTTCGTTACCTTTTAACATTTCTACCCAGTGCTCAGTCTACAACTCTTCCAAGAGCCCGACACAGTCCTCTAGTCTTAACCATTATCTGTACAACATTTGTTTACAAGTTACTTTATGACTTCAAACCAAACCCAAGCAACAACAACACTCAACCTTTCCAAATCATACACAGGTTCCTTATTATAAACAACTTCAACAACTTTGATTAACATACATACATGTCTTACAAATACAGTTCTAACCAAACCAAGCTATAACGAGGATTCAATTCATGTGAATCAACAAATCATACTGTACAAATTGTTTATAAAAGACAAGGAAAATTCTTAATCCAAAATGTCCAAAAACTCATGTCAGTAAACATTTCTAAGTTGATTTAAATTCTTAAGAACCGTAAAAAAATACATGATAAATTATAATTCACATTCTAATATATATATTTTTTATTACTTAATTATTTTTAATTTAATTATTTTAATTAAAAATAAAATAAAATACACATACGAATTGGGCAATCCGTATGAGGCTTACGGATTACACAATCTGTATGAAGCTCATGGCTTGTATAATCCAGAAGCTTTATACGGATTGCCCAATCCATATGAAGCCCATCTTCTTCTTACTGATTATCAAATTCGTATTCTCCTCAGGACCGTTTTACAAATCCAACCAAATGTTTTCAAAAGGGAAACACTCACCAAGGCTGCCATGAAATGGAGAAGATGACAACCACGAATGCCAATGAATGCGACGAAGGACCTCAACGATGAGGTGCAGCAGAGAATGAAAGCAATCAAATCGGGGGAGTGGAAAAACGAGGGGAGCAGAAGAAGTAGAACATGGTGCAGAAGAAGACAAAATGGAAATAAACTCAAAATATTAAACCTAATATTTAAAGGGCATTTTCGGAAATTAACTATTTGTCAAATGGTTAAGCTTAACCCTTATCTATATGGCCTTGTGAGTGCTCTTGTTGGAGTACTATCATAGATAATTCTAGCTGGTAGCTTGGTGATGGAACTTCAATTTCATTATGGACTGATTTATGGCTCAATCGATCCATTTCTTATATTATGTAGAATCATCCAAAAGTTTTTAAGGTTTTTAAAGCTTGTGTGGTTGATTTTATTTTTAAATCAAGTTGGAGGCTTCCTATATTCTTGATTATTCATTTCTCTACAATGGCAAATGATATAAAGGTCATAGTAATTTCTTTTACCCCTTCCTCAAATTGCCTCATTTGGTGCCCAACAAATTCAAGGGAACCAAATTTCAAGGTTGTCTATGACTTTGTTAGGCAAAGATATCCTAGTGTTCTTAGGCACAAGCTCACCTGGTGTGAATGCATGCCTTCATCTTGGATTTTTCTAATTTGGTGTATGCTTCATGTGAGAATCCCCAAAGATGATAAGTTGGTGTATGCTTCATGTAAGAATCCCCACTATGGTATCTAGTTGTTCTCACTATGGCTAAAATGTTGAACCGATTCAGTATTTATTCTTCTCTTGTCCAGTTGTTGTTACTCTTTAGAGTTGGCTTGGTGGCCTTATGAATTCGATGGAGGACTGATATTGCTTTGTCGAGACGCATCAAAAACAATTTTACTAAGCTAATTCTGTAGCATAGAGCTAACCTATGTCGACTCAGAGACACGATCAATATGGTTCTAGCTTCAAATCATTGGTAATAATAAGGGGGAATTTTGTCAAACAGTTGGTATGCGTAAAGTAAAACATGCAAGAACACAAACTAAAATTAAAGAACAATGCAAAAATTAACAAGATTATCAAGGAGTAAAGTAAAACAGATTAGAAAGCATCAATCCAATTCACTAACCCAAGCTATTTGAATCATCATCATTCCCATAAGTTGATTCTATCATGAACATTCATTCAATCTCAATAGAAGCAGTTCAATCGACTCTACTCCTAAATTAATTGAAACCACAACCCTAACTGAAATATTATTCAATTAATCTTGTGATTATCATTCGAAATTAGGACATGAATCCATAATCCTAACTCGCTTTCAATCCTAAATGCAGTCATAATCATGAAAACATAATAGAAATTGAAGAAGAAGGTGAACATTCAAATAGAATTTGAAATACCAAACCAGAACTCCAATTCTTCTCTTGCTTGAGATGGATCCTTGCATTGATTGATGATTTAGCCTTCCATGATGATCACCAAGGAAAGCCCCATGAAATGAGTGCAGAAAAATGGAAGAATAGCAAAATGGAAATGAAGAAGATGAAGAACAATGAAGAACAAATGAGAGAAAATGAAGAACAAGAGTTTGATCCTAAAAACTAAAAGAAAGAAAAATAAAAACTGTTTTTATTGAATGTAAAAGTGTTCTCAAGTATCACTAAAGTTACTAATATAAATAGTGACTAAGTTCTGAAAATAGAATGGGGCATAAACAAACCCAACAGTCTAATCATTTGCTATTTAGAACCATGAAAGTCAAATTCGCAGCCCCAAATTACAAGTGTAGAGGTGCTAACTTCGAAGCTTAAAATAATCCTCTAAATGACAGAATTGGCCTCAGGCTATTTCTAGAAAACTTGTAGATCTTTTCTTTATCGTACCAGGGACTCCTAGAATGCTCCATTCGGAGATCAGTAGCACTCTATAGGCCCTGCACAAGTCAGATATGTTAAGTGAACAAAAATTCGAAAATACGCTACAATTAGCAATTAAGCACACTTACTTGCCAAGGCCAAAAACTGAATTAGAATGGAAAAATAAAGGTCCAAGAGAGGTCAAATAAGCTAAGAAGGATAGAAAAATATTTAACTAAAAGCACTCTATCAAGGACTTTCAGATCCTACAAGCCATTTCACATCCTAGCTTATGTATCTTAGGCCCCTAGGATTAAGCAACTTAGCACATACTTTTGCAAGGTTGGATTAAGTGTAATGCTGATGGGACCGCTAGTGGAACCCTTAGTGTTGCTGCCTATGACGACACTTATCATGCCAGCTCATGTGCTTTTATTGGTGGCTTTGCATATCATCTTGGAAATTCATTTTCCCTTCATGCGGAGTTGGAAGCTACCAAATAACTCATCATCGCAAAGGTTGACACAAATTTTTGTTGGAATGTGACTTTAACTTTGTTGTCTCTACATTCAATTCTATTGCTAGTGTTCTTTGGTGCCTCCATAATAGATGAATCAATTGTCTTACTTTAGCTCATTCTAAGGACTTCATTGTTTCCCATATCCTTCAGAGAAAAATAGTTGCAGTAATAAACTTGCTAACTTTGGCATTTGATCGGTTGGTTTCAGTTGGTGGGATAAGCTTCTTAGTTTTCTTAGGGGCATTTTCTTCAAGGATAGACTTGATCTTCCTTATTACCATTTTTCCTATTTGTTTGTTGTGGATTTTGGCTCTATGTCCCCCCACATCTTTTGTTTCTTATTTTAATAAAAGGATTTTTACAACATGATGGATATCTCTCCTATTAGGAATACTAAAAAAAATGAATTTTGAAAAAAAAAAAAACATAATTAACATAATTAACAATAACTAGTTATAATCAATTATAAAAAAAATAGTTATAAAACTATATTAAAAGTTTTGTAGAAATGATTATTTCAAATAACTTATTTTTATTTAAAAAATAGTTATTGTTATAAAACTATAACCAATTTTATATAACTAATTTGAGTTAACTAAGTTTCCAATTCCTAAATTTCTTTGAAGTTTGGTTTAAGCCCTTAATTTTTTTGAAATTTGATTTTTAGTCCTTATACAAAAATATGACTAATCAAAGTCTCTCAACTTTTTTTATTAAGGTTTTTAATCCTTAAATTTTTTAAAATTTTAATTTTTAGTTCCTAAAATCTCATTAAATAAATAAAAAATGGATTTAAACTTTGTTTAAGGACTAAAAACTAAAAGATCTAAAAATTTAGGGATTTTGATCGACCAGAGAAAAATTTACGAACTAGAAACCTTAATGAAAAAATTTGAGAAACTTTAACCCATCAAACTTTAGTTGAGATGGAGAGTGAATAATGAGTTAGACTTGTTTCATACCTTAAACTTACTTACGTACTCAAATTTAGGTGTCACAGTTAGGCAATGACTCACATGGGGTGTCACGCATGCCCCCTTGTCAGTATGGATAACTTAGATGTCATTCAAGTTATAGACCAAGTATCTACAAGGCATCTCAATTTGAATGGGTCTCTAAGATACTATTGAACAATTTTATGAAGAGATGTGGATGTATGCTATGTACTTCACAAATAAATGATTTGTGAGCAATTGCCTGACCAGCAAATCTTTAGTAGAGAATTTATACATTCTGACTTCTGAGCATTTAATATCAATTAAAAAAAACTGCGTATCTTATTGTCCAGAGACTCCTCGTTATGCGAAGGTAGGGGGGGGAGGAGAGAATATTGTACGCAGCTTTATCGTTGCATATGCAAAGATGTTGTTTCCGATTTTGAACCCATGACCAACAAGTCATCAAGACACAACTTAATATCAATTAAAACCAACAGTAAATTTACATACAAATTGAATCTCAAGTTAAATAGTACAAATACAAGCATGCATGAAATTATACAATCACATGACAGGGTGACAAGTCGAGCACATCCCATAGATGCAGTAACTATTTGTGATTTACACTATTAATTACCAAAAAGTGGGGTTTGATCCACTGCATTTGAATCAGGAACAACCAAAACATCTTGTTACAGAGAAAAAACTAGTTCGTTGCGGATCTGCATCAGGCTCTGATTTTTTTTGAGGAAGCTGCTTAAAAAATGCTTTCACAGCTCCTGTCACTCCATCCTCATTTTCCATGGCCTTAGCAAGTTCAATTGCACGTTCCTTTACCTGGAATTATATTAAGCAATGTAACAGTTATCTTTAGAAATAATGCACCCCACATAAAATAAGAATTCCACCAACATTGTACTGCCTCGCAGAACACCTAAAAAATTAATGAAAGTTTCCCTCGTCTGGGGACTCTTTTAAGTTTTAACAAGCAGAGTCTATACATGTACCTCTCCATCACCTCTTCAGAGAAACATAAAACAAATAACAAGTTAAGCGTATAACTGAGTTTAGCATAAATTCATGATGGGCCAGCTTCAACTCGTTCATGATGACAACTCTGCATGCCATTTGTTCCTACTTCGCAAGTCGCAAACATTCTTACAAAAAGACTGTTTAGACCTAAATTTGAATTCTTTATAAGTTGGAAATGCCAAACATATATGCACAAACTTGAAAACAGGTGTTGATAGTTGTATGTGCTTTTATTTTAAATTTCAAATACAGATTAGAAGACGTTGACAGTTTTATCATTATGTGTTTTTTACTTCAAAACTCAAATAAGGATTCTAAAGATTTAGGTAATTAAGATCGAGATAAGATTATTCAAATCTGATTTGATCTTATTCTCCTTATCCTATCTTTTGTATTTATTAAGTAATCCATGTGTGTAGGATCTCTCTTAGCAATCTCTTCCTTTATAAACTCAGGTAATTTTGATCGATGTAGAAAAATAAAGATCATTTTCTTCTCCTATAATTACATGTTACTAAAGCTTCAGCTCTCATCTTGCATTTTCTCAGCATGTCATTCTCGAGGTATTCCAATTAGTTTGGGTTAAAGGTATATTGATGTTGATGTTGATGTCATTCTGGAGATATTAAGGTTGCATCATCATCACTTGCAGCCCTAATAAACCATGGAACAGAAGGGAAACTGAGTCACTCCCTTTCACTAAGGAACAATTGCAATTTGGAACACTTTGTATAAGTTATTTTCATCTAAAATTTCAGTTAACCTATCCTCTTCTCTTCCAGAAAAGTATGCCTTTTTCTACTGCACTCAGTAATAAACTAAATTCTTGATAGAATTGATATTATTGACTTGATACATAGCATCAAATGGTATGTGTATAAATAGGTACAAGGAACATGAAAAGAGGAAAGAATATCCTCAATCTAGGAGATATCAATCAGATGTTCTAAAATACAACATGCCTTCCTAAATACAACCATCCTATAATACATACACAAGCATAATACAAAAGAATAACAGAAGATAGTCTACATTAATCTTCCAATATCTCAATAGTCCAATTACCCTTTTAAATTATCTTTTTACGGTGCATAAGTTACTCAAGATAACATAACTTGGCGTATTTCTCAAGCTTGGAGAATATTTCACATTTATAATTTGCAAATTATATTCATATCACTTAAAGAACCTAACCTCATTATTTACTTTTATAAGAAGCAAGCTCCTCTCTGTTTGCTTTTGCATATATTTTTAATATTTCATGAAACATATATTTTACCTTGGGATCCAGCATAAATTTTATTGCATCAACCAACTTGGGAAGGGAAAACTCATCAACTGGGATAGGTGGAGGACCAACTCCTCTAGAATGGACTCTGTCACCCCAAAATGGTTGATCGCCGAAAAAAGGAACTATGGTTGTTGGGCACTACCACAAAATACCAATATCAAAAGCATAATCAAAAGATATGATAATTATAAAGGATTTATAGTGTTATGAATTTCTTACAGCAGCTTTGAGCCCTGCAGCTGTTGTTCCAGCACCTCCGTGATGAACCTACAACAAATGGATAAAACAATAAGAATAAAAATTTGCAAATAGATAATTCACACTGGATTTTCATTGATGACTATGTTCATGTAACCTGGATTTTTCTACTTAATCACAACTCAAACTCAGAAACATTCTCCAAATTTTTTGTCCTATGATTCAGTTGAATAATTATATTTACTGAACTGCCTGAGTTAAAACACTCGGTAGGTCGTGTGTGTGTGTGTGTGTATATATATATATATATATCCAAGTTAATTAATTTAAATAGGTGTGGTTGGAACTAGCAGATGTTATGCAGAAAAATGTTGGGCTGTGATGTCTCTTGGGAGATTTTAATGCAGCCTTGGATGCTCACGAAAAGAGGGGTGGTCGTTTACCTCTTCCCATCTCCAAATTTTAGATATTGGGCAGATTCTTGTCAACTCACTGATTTGCCAACCACAGGTGTTTCTTATACTTGGTCAAATGGTAGGCACGGGTCCAAGCGCATTGACATTCATCTTGACAGGTCTTTTTGCAATGATGAAAGCCTATCCTTATGGAATTCCATCTCTTGCATTACCCTCCGCAAATCACATTCAGATCATACCCCCCCTTGATCTTCTCATTTCTTAAAGGTCCAAAGTCAAACCTGAAAGCCTATCCTTATGGAATTCTCTCTCTTGCATCACCCTCCCCAAATCACATTCAGATCAATTCTTTCTTCATGGTTGGGTTCTTCCCAATATGAACTCAAACCTGGTGGTTTTAATTCCTAAGGTGCCTAGAGCTGATGTTATTGATAATTTTCATCCAATTGCTTTGGCAAACTCAGCTCAAAGTAATTACGAAAGTTCTTGCAGATTGTCTTGCTGAGGTAGATCGTCAGATTATCTACAATCAGTACCGTGATTTTGTGAAGGGTAGGCAGATCAGTGATAGCAGTTGTTTGGCATCAGAAGCAGTAAATCTCTTGAAATATCGTTCTTTAGGAGGAAACATGGTGATGAAATTTGATGTTCAAAAAGCTTTTGATATGCTTGACTGGAACTTCTTGCTTCAAGTTCTTAAAGCATTTGGTTTTGATGAGAAGTTTATTCCTTGGATTCATTCTATTCTTTCAGCAAAGCTTTCTTTATCTGTTAATAGTTCAGCTGCGGTCTTCTCTGTTTGTAAAAGAAGGGTTAGACAAGGTGATCCCCTATGCCCCCTTTTATTTTGCTTGGCTGAATATGTCTTGAGTCAGGCATTTCTTTGCTTGTTAGTGAAGGTAAGATGAAAACTATGATGGGGACCAAAGGGCCTTTCCCTGCCAAGCCATGTTCTGTTTGCTGATGACATTATAGTCTTTGGGAGAGGTATTAAAAGGAGCCTGCATCATTTGATGGCTTTATTTGAGGAGTATGGGGCTGCCTCGGGTCAAATTTTAAAGATGTGCTCTCGAGTTGAAATGGGAGGGCTTGGAATTAGACCTCTCAAGCTTATTAACAAAGCAGCTATGTTAAAGCTTAGTTGGAGTCTCATGACTTCAAATTATTCCTGGGCTTCCTTCTGTCGCAGCAGGTTCCTTAAAAACGAAGCTCCTATCACTTCTCATATTCCTTAATTACCTTTTCCCAGGTAAGTCTCGGTCTGTCTCTACCTCTCTTTGTGATGAGCTCTTAGTAACAAACTTTTGTTCTTACATGATCATCCAGGGATCGTCTCATTACATGCCCAAACCACCTCAATCTATGTTCTCTCATCTTTTCACTCACCGGTACTACCGCTACCTTTCATCGAATATCTTTATTTCTTATCTTATCCATCTTTATATAACTACACATCCACCTTAACATCCTCATTTCTGCTACCTCTATTTTATGCTCATGTTCCTATGTGATGGCCAACACTCAGCTCCATATAACATTGCAGGTCTTACAGTTGTTCTATAGAATTTTCCTTTTAGCTTAAGGGGAATTTTGCTGTCATACAAAAACCCAAATGACTCCGTTATTTCATCCACCCTGCTCTGATTCTATGATTTACATCCTCATCAATCTCTCCACCTTTTTGCAAAATTGATCCCAAGTATCTAAAAGAATCTTTTTTGGGTACCTTTTGACCAAGTAAATGCACAGGCTCTTCCATATTTGAACCAACAAGCTTTAGCAGGTAGGCCACAGTAATCCAACAAAATTACAACTTCAATGAACTTATCAAACAAGAGAAAGAAAAAAAATATTCAGAGATATTCATGATATGTTCCTTATGGTAACTGGATTCATAAATTACAGTCAACAAACAGTCCGAGAGAGTTTGTTTGGATGAGCCCTAAGAATTTCAAATGCTTCAATTGAAATTCTTTAGTTTTAAAAATTCTATGTTTGGATAAAGAAATTAAATTTTTTCATTTTGAAAATTTTGTCTGATTCAAAATCTGACTCACCCCGAAGTCAGCGATCTTCACTTACTTCCGCGAGTTTATCAACAGATTCGAGGGCTTGATGTCCCTGTGCATGATGTGCCGCCGGTGTAGGTACGCCAGCCCTTATAGAATCTGACCAAGACAGATTTGCTAGCTGTTGCTCCTACGGGATGTGTTTCCCCACCAGCGACCCTTTGTCCATGAACTCCAACAGCACCTCTTTTTCGCTGTTCTTATCGTACATCATGTGGCACTTCACCACGTTCGGATCGTCCATGTCACAGAGGATCTGGATTTCCCGGTGGATCTGCCACCGCACCGACTCCTCGTGGTGACCTGCTGGTGCGATGGACCATTTTGTACACTGTCTCACCACTCCAGCTCCCGATGCGGTTCAGCCTCTCCATCACTGAGAACGGGATCACTTGCTGTGCTTGCTGCAGTTGATGGGGGCAGAGGAAGTGACAACTTGCGGCGGCGCTGGAGACGTCAGCGGTAGAAAAAAAATTCAATTTCTCACGTTTTATAAGAAAATTAAAATTTCACATTTTTAGTTGTTTAATATTCCAAAAATTTAAATTCTTTATATAAAAACATCCAAACAACGAATTTTAGATTGAAAGTTTTAAATCCTCTAATAAATTACTTTCTTAAGTTAAAATTCTCTATCCAAACACACTCTTAAAGAATTTAAAAATTGAGCAAAATTATGGTCTTTTATTGTAAGATTTCAATGTGATTTTAACTACTAGAAAGGACGAACTAAGTAACTAGATAATCTTACCACAGCCTTGCAATGCAAGAAAAGCCAATCATGTGGGCAATTATCCAATAAGTATATAGAGTCCTTTGGTTCTGCCACTGGGAAGAAAAATATGTTGTTGAAAAAAACATAAAACTTTAATTCCAACAAGAAAACATGAATTAGAAACATCCTTACAATTCCCAAGACCTCCCCATCCTTTATTGATGATGCCCCTCTGTCCAGTGATCTCCAACGCATCTACAATTATTTGTGTCATCTTTTTTGGTTCTTGAACAGGCTATAATAGGAAAACAAGAGAAAAACAGAATAAAATTAAAAAGTAAAGATAAAAATCACTCTTTTATATAGAAAAAGAAATTTAAAAAGAAAAGAGAAGAGAAGCTCAAGAATAGAAAGAAGGATAAGAAATCCTCCAATAGAAAAATAAAAAACGAGAAAATTACAAAAGAAAAACAAAGAAGTATAGAAAGGAGCATAAGAAATCCTCCACAAGAAAACTACTGAAAGAGAAAATTAAAAAAATATATATAAAACAACAAGCTGCAATATATCTTTAGAGGAGGATCAACTTACTCTAAGAGTAACTTTTTTAGAATTATTCATCATCCTCATCATTCATTTTATTGAAATTTAATGGTTAAGATTAAAGTATAAAATTTATATTTTTTACGCTAATCAATATTGTATCCGCATATCACATGGGTAACCATGCTAGGGCATTGGGATGATTTTTTTTATAATCATTGGTTAATTGATGTTAAGAGACTCTAAACTATATTCTTTTCTGTTTTTTTGCTTTACATACCTGTACCTTCTTTCTCTATTCTAATATAATATATATTTTTGCCGATCAAAAAAAAAAAAAAAATTATATTCTTTTCTTAAAATTATATTTTTTATAATTATATATTCAATTAGTTAATTTCATTGAATTGTGTTCATCCCAAAAAAATAAATTTTGTTTCTAAACTATCCCTCATTGGAACTTGATATCCGATAAGAACTGGACCAGAGAAATGACGAAAAGAGATGGAATTTTATTGATCAGATGCAGTTAGAGCCAACAATAAGTGAATTCGAGGTGCACTCAACTTCCAACTGGTTCAACAACCACCTCTACCCTCTCTGCCTCTTCTATTTATAATGTTTCCTCCTATTGAGTAACTGCAGTAACAGACAGTTAGTTAACTACCCACCACTAACAACTAACAGTTACAGACTTCACAAACAGAGCCTAACTGCTCTTTCTTCTATTATACACCTGTCCCCATATATTTTTACCTCTATCAATACCCTCACCTTGAAGATGGACCTTGTCCCCAAGGTCCAATTGAGGAAAAACAGTTCTGATCTCTTCCAGCTTTTCCCAGCTATCTTCATGATGTGGCAATCCTTGCCATTTAATAAGCACTTCCTGCTGCCCCTGTTCTGTAGTCCTTTGCATAACCTTCTCAGCCTGCACCTGAAGTTCCAGGTCTTCAGTCAAAGCTTTAGGCAATGGTTGAGGAGAACAAGTAGGTTTAATTGCTTTCTTGAGCAAAGAAATATGGAATACAGGATGAATTCTACTATCAACAGGTTTCTCCCACCTTCTGAATTATTTTGTAAGGTCCATAAAATCTTGGACTGAGCTTCTCATTTGGTTTCTTTGCTAAAGACTTCATCCTGTAAGGCTGCAGTTTCAGAAACATCCATTCTCCCACTTGAAACTCTACTGGCCTCCTATGTTTATTTGCATATTTCTTCATTTGATCTTGAGCCTTAAGTAGGTTAACCTTTAACTCTTGAAGCAATTCATCTCTGTCTCTACTCAACTGATTTGTTTCCTCTAGCTTAGAAGGAAGATCAGTTCCCTTAATTAGCAAGGGAGGCTCTTGCCCATATAAAGCATTGAAAGGGGACATCTTGGCTGAAATATTGTAGTTTGTATTAAACCAAAATTCAGCCCATGCCAAGTGAGCAGGCCACTGCTTTGGTTTAGTTCCAGTTAGGCACCGTAAATAAGCTTCCAAACACCTATTCAAAACTTTTGTTTGACCATCAATTTGTGGATGGTATGCTGTGCTCATTTTCAGTTGTGTTCCTGCCAGCCTGAATAATTCTTTCCAAAACTGATTCATAAACAACCTGTCCCTATCTGAAACTATAGATGTAGGGAATCCATGTAACCGAACCACTTCCCTAATGAATATATCAGCAACCTCTTTGGCAGTAAAAGGGTGACTCAAAGCTAAGAAATGAGCATACTTGTAAATCTGTCAACAATTACCAAAACAGTATCCTTACCCCGAGCTTTAGGTAAGCTGCCAATGAAATCCAAGGATATATCAGCCCAAACTCTATTAGGGATAGGTAGAGGCTGTAATAATCCTGCTGGAGCCAAGGTACTGGCTTTGTTTCTCTGACATATCTCACATTCTGCAATATATTGCCTCACAGCCTTCTTCATGCCATGCCAAAACACTACTCCAGCTACTCTTTTCAAGGTTCTAAAAAACCCTGAATGTCCCCCCACAGGTGAATCATGTAGCTCCTTCAAAATCATTGGAATTCTAGAAGAATTTCTAGCTAAAACCAATCTGTCTTTGTAATACAATCTGCCTCCTTTGATAGTAAAACCAGGTTTTTCCATTGTTTTGGTCAGTATCCCTCTGTATATCTCATATACTTGAGGGTCAGCCTGCAATTCTTCCTCCCATTCACTCCAATCCTCCTGCTGCACCACAGATATGGCAGAGAAATTAAATTGTCTGGAAAGTGCATCAGCCACTACATTTTCTCTCCCTGGTTTATATTGAATCTCAAAATTATATCCTATTAACTTAGAGGCCCATTTAAACTGATCTTCACTTAATAACTTCAGATCATTCAAAAATTTGAGACTCTTTTGATCTGTTTTGATTATAAATTTCCTTCCCAGCAGATAATGCTTCCATTTCTTAACTGCCAGCACCACTGCCATCAATTCTCTTTCATACACAGACTTAAACTGACCTCTTTCAGATAAGGCCTTACTCCAAAAAGCTAAAGGCCTTCCTTCTTGCAACAACACTGCTCCTTATCCAGTACCAGAAGCATCAGTTTCCAGCACAAACTGCTTGGAAAAATCTGGTACCCTTAGATATAGGCAACTCCTTCATTGCTGTCTTCAATTTTTCAAAAGCTACAGCAGCCTCCTCTCCCCATTTAAAAACCTTTGTTTTTAATAATGCATTTAAAGGATGAGCTATCTGTCCATAATTCTTCACAAACCTCCTATAGTATCCTGTCAAACCCAAGAATCCTCTCAGCCCTTTCGCATCTGCAGGTATTGGCCAAGCTGTCATAGCTTCTAGCTTGCTGGGGTCAGCTTCCACCCCCTTTCCAGAAATGATATGCCCCAAGTAATCCAAACTCCTTTGGCCAAAACTACGTTTTTTCTATTAACATACAATTCTTGTTGCTGTAATACTTGTAACACAGCCTTTAAATGCATAATATGTTCTTCTAATGTACCACTGTAAATCAGAATATCATCAAAAAACACCAAGACAAACTGCCTCAAGAATGGCTTCATTACCTCATTCATTAATGCCTGAAAAGTAGCAGGAGCATTGGTTAGCCCAAAGGGCATAACCAAGAATTCATAGTGTCCTTCATGAGTTCGAAAAGCTGTTTTCTGCACATCTTCCTCTCTCATCCTAATCTGATGATATCCAGCTCTGAGATCCAACAACTCCTCTATCACTGGCATAGGAAATCTATCAGGCACAGTCATCTTATTTAAAGCTCTGTAGTCTACACAGAATCTCCAGCTTCCATCCTTCTTCTTGACTAAGATGACAGGACTAGCATATGGGCTAATACTGGTCCTAATGATTCCTGCTGCTAACATGTCACCTACCAGCTTCTCTATCTCATCTTTCTGGTAGTGTGGATATTTGTAAGGCCTCAAATTAGGAATTTTATTTCCAGGCTGAATGTTGATAGCATGGTCCTTGCTTCTATAGGGTGGCAGCCCCTGTGATTCTTTAAAAACCTGACAGAATTGCTCCAATTTTTCCAGCACCCCATCTGAAATCCTTTCCACCTCCCTTGTTGCCTCTACTGCTTTAAACTCAATCATAAATCCCTGGTCTTCTTCCAATATGGTACTTCTAACAGATTTCAGACTGATGGCAGCTCTAATTAATTCAGGATCAGCTTTCAAACATACTTCTTGGCCTTCAGATTTTATAGTCAAGGTCAATTTCTGAAAATTAGCTTTTACCTCTCCTAAAATGGCCAACCATTCTACTCCCAACACCAAATCAACACCTCCTAATTCAAACAAATAACAGTCTTGTACCACCTGTAAGCTTGGTAAATCAATAGCTAATCCTCTACAAAAGCCTTGGCACCTCACCTTATACCCATCTCCTACCTCCACAGTACAAGGATTAGTGCTGGTTACTTCTAAATTCATTTCTTTTACCAATATTGCAGAAATGAAATTGTGGGTAGCTCCACAATCAATCAAAATGGCCACCTTCCTTCCTTTAACCCTGCCACATAATTTGAGGGACCTCTTGGTAGTAAAACCCTCAATGCTGTGTAATGACAGTTGATATAACTTTTCACTTTCTTCCTCCTCCATATCCCCTTGCAACTCATCTTCTTCCTCTTCCTCCAACACCATCAACCTCAATTGTTTGTTTTTACAAACATGATTTGAGTGATACTTTTCCTCACATGTAAAGCACTCTCCCTTCCTCATTTTCTCATTTATTTCTGCAGGAGACAACTTGTGGAATGTCTTCCTTCCCTTCCAATTCTCATTGCCACCCTTGGCTGCCACGACATGTTCCCCTCCATTCCCTGCCCTATTTATTCCTTCAACTCCCCTTCCTGCCATATTTGTTCCCTCCTTCCAATTCCTTTGACTCCAGAAATTAGATTTCTGCAAAAGAAAACCCCTGCCAGTGCTTCTAGGTATCTTTGCCCAGACCCTTAATTTTTCTTCCACCTGTCTTGCTTTATTCATAGCCTCCATCAAATTCTTGGGTTCATGTAACCTCACTTCAGCACTGATTTCTTCCTTCGATCCCTTCAAGAACACTTCTACCAAGAACACCTCATCCAATCCTTTCATTGTACCCACTAACTTCTCAAACTGACATACAAAATCCTATACTGCATCATCTTGTTTCAATGCAAGTAGGATTTGAAAAGGATTACCCAACATTTCCTTGGAATCTTTGGGTCAGTGCAGAAATGAAATCTTCCCAAGCAGGTTTTGGATTTCTCTGCTCCCACCACTGGAACCACCCCAGTGCCTCGCCCTCCAAAGCCACCAATATCACTTCCATTCTTTCCTCCTTACGGACCTCCTGCAACCGGAAAAACCGCTCTACCTTAGCCAACCACCCAAACACATCTTCTCCCTCAAACGCCGGCATTTCCACATTCCTCCACCGCATTCCGTGATCTGTTCGTTTCTCCGCGACCTACCCATGGCTTCTCCGTCACGCGCGTTGCCTTGGTTCTCGTTTTTCTCCAACGCCATAGCCAACCTTTGCACCAGCGCTTCCATCGAGCTGAATCGCGCGTTCAACATCTCGCGATTCTCTTCGATTGCCTTCTCCATCGCATCCATCCTAGCCTCCATTTTGCTGTTTGCTTTCGTAGCCATTCACCCTCCCAAGCCCCGGAATCTGGAGCTCTGATACCATTTGATAAGAACTGGACCAGAGAAATGACGAAAAGAGATGGAATTTTATTGATAAGATGCAGTTACAGCCAACAATGAGTGAATTCGAGGTGCACTCAACCTCCAACTGGTTCAACAACCACCTCTACCCTCTCTGCCTCTTCTATTTATAATGTTTCCTCCTATTGACTAACTGCAGTAACAGACAGTTAGTTAACTACACCACTAACAACTAACAGTTACAGACTTCACAAACAGAGCCTAACTGCTCTTTCTTCTATTATACATCTGTCCCCATATATTTTTACCTCTATCAATATCAAACATAAAAAAATTCTTTGGCCCTATTAAATAAAGGACATTTTGAAAATAGTCTTATTAAATTAGGTAAACTTAGTTAACCTTTGTTTATATTTAAGACCAAACAATTGATTTTTTTGTTGCTTATAAAAGAGTAGAGGCAGTAATATTTTTTTATAAAAGTAGTAGTTGTAACAGTAACTATAAGACAAATATATTTAAATACACTCTTTTTATCGACTCAAATTTTCAAATGTGCACATTGTAGATGAAGTGAGAAGAAGAAAAGAGAGAACTGAAAGAAAATCTGAATATTATTTTCAGGAATGAAAAGTTAGTTGAAGTTTGTTACAAAGAGGGTATTTATAACCCCTTGAACTAACCACTAACAGAAACTGTAACAACTAACAGAAACAGACAGCTGTACAGGGAGGGGTACAGTTAGCAAAGGCTAACTACCTGATACAGAGAGGTGCTGGAGGTGCTGTTAGCAACAGCTAACAGCCCTTACAATTACAGCTTTACACTTAGAGGTGCTGTTAGCAAAAGCTAACAGCCCTTATAATCCTATTACAAGCTGTTTGCACAGTTGTATAATTACATATTCTAATAGCACATAACTTTATAACACATATATGAGGTTTACTTTAATTATGTGACTAAAAAAATCAAGTAAAAATTGTCATTATTTACCAGACAGACATGTTCATTTTTAAAGTTAAACAAAAAAATTAAATCTAAATAAAAAACACCCAAATCCTCTGTTTACCTCGTGCATTGCACGGGTTAAAAAACTAGTTGGATTATAAAAGAGAAAAGGAATGGATTTCATTGTGGTCCTGCTATGCTACTATGTAATCTCTGTTTTCTGTTGACAAGTTTAAAGGTTAGACAGTTCTAGCTTGACGGATAGTATTAGAAGATATGAAAATATCTAATTATATTTAAGATTATTTTATATTATGCTTTGGTATTAAGTGTTATCCTATTTCCCCATTTTCTCTTAGGATTGGTTACATTTCCTTATCCCATGATTTAATACCTAGTAGTCCCCATTCTTGACCACAAGAGATGACTCCAAATACTCTTAATATAAAATAAGAACACAAACAAACAAGTCTTAACCAAAGAGTATATTTCCATCATCCTTAACATCATAGCCTTGAAAGCTTATTACCCCAACAACAAAGGAACGTAGAGACATACTAACTAGACCTCTTGATTCCCATTTATAATTATCATTTAGAGGTAATTTAGATTTCATAATTGGGCGTGATGAATCTTGCAGAACCTTGACATACGCTGTGAATTGTGATAAATGGAAGTTAGAAAACACAATATATTTCATGCAATTACCTTCTCATCAACAAACATTCAGTTATACAATATACATATTAAAATTGGCAGGCTAAAGAGTCAAAGTTCCTACAGTTAGGTTTATTAGAATATAGAAATAATATGTGGAAAAAAAATATATAATGAAAGAAAAAAAGACTCACCAGGCTACCAAATCCAATGTAAATAGGTTTGTCACCTTCTTCAAGCCATTTTACAAGGGACTCTGGAGGTTCATAGTTTGACGCAAGATCAAGAAAGCAAAACCCTACTACATCAATTTTTGGTCCCCAATCTGTAAAGCAGAACACATCAGGTCCTCCAACCAAGAATCAAATAATATAGTATTGGTGTTTATCTTAATCACTAGGCTTACTTTTACCCATAAGACCATAATGATTAATTAGAAAATAAGATTATTGTTAAAAGAGAACTTAAGCTAGACAGACTAATAACAATTACCCATTGATTAAACTACTATCAGTCACTCAAAGGAATTTTGAAGCTTTATTCTGCAAAAGGGAAAGCAGAAGAAGGCTTCCTGTTTCAGAACTGATAGGATCCCCTCTCCCCCACCCATTAATTCTTTTCTTAATTGAAAGAAATAATTTATTCAGCATTATTTTCATTAATCAGAAAGATCAAAATAATAATAATAATAATAGTAACACACATAAACACAGAGCACAGACCATAAAAGTCAAGGGACGTAATATAACAATATAACTATGACTATGGAAACAAAATTTGAAGTGGGATCTAGAGAACCCACCTTTTGGTTTAGGAACAAGATGAGGACTCCATATATATGCATGTGGAACATCAGTTTCAGAACCTTGTGAGCCACTTAAATATGTGACTGGTCGTAGCTTCAACTTTTTCTTCCGAAGATCATTAATCATGTCTCGAATTCCGAGCCAAATCAAAGAGTCAACTATTTGATATGAAAGCTGAAGAGATATAAATGACCAATATTTAGTTAAACTTAAACATGAAGGCAAAAAATTAGGAGGGGGTAATATGAAAAAGCAATGAATAAAGAATTCACCCTATAACCAGCCTGTTGCTTTACACGTGACAGAGGATGTGGAAATTCGGTAGTTGGCCTGGGGTAAATGATAAACTACTTGTATAAAATGCAAAATTGAATCACCAAGTAAACTAAAAATACACAACCAATTGTTAAAGAACTAAAAAACAGTAAACGAGAAAATAACTAAAGTAAAGATTACGAAAACAAGATGAAACTTACGTCCATGGCATTGTGAAAAAAATATGAATTGGAATTTTAAGTGCCTCTGCCACATGGGTATGCCCTAAAGATGTATCAATGTCAATGGCAAAGTACAACAAAGATATGCATCAAACAGTAATATTTGCTAATTTAATTAGACAAGCACAAAGAAAGGATCAAGTAGTAAGAAAGGTGAAAGAAAGATAATGTTACCAGAAAGAGTAACCCAAAATAGAAAAAAATGGAGTGAAAAATATTTCATGACAACTTAAAAAAATAAACTAGCACTCCTTTCATGATGTTTAGATATGATATGAATTTGTTATGATAGTGTGGGGATTTAAGAGATATGATTTATATCTTTAATAGTTTATTTCTAGGAAACCTCTTATCTTTTTAGTAACCAGTATCTAGGATTTTATCTCTAAGATTTAGATTGGATTTTGATTAATCTTTTCTTTTTAATAAGCTTATATCTATATACACTTACTCTTGAGTTAATCAATGAGAAATATAGAAAGCTTTAATTTTGTCCTTCAATCTCAACTTGGTACCCAGAGCCAATGATCAGTAGGAACCCTAGCACACCCGTAAACCCTAGTTGTCCCGTTGGTTGTCCAGCTCCAACGACCCAAGGGATCCCCATCGCATGTCCGTCCATGCACCGCCATGCGCATTTGTCTGTTCACAGGTTCACCGGCGCATGAAGCCCACGAACCACCGTCTTACAACTTCGTTTGTCATGAAACCAGTACAGAACAGGTACTCGGTGTCTTCTGCCTCTGTTTCAGAGGTCGATTAGCTGAATCAATCAAGTGTTGATGGCGCATACGGCACGTGAAAGCCAAGCTCCACCTTCTGAACCTCTGTTCACCTCGCCGCCATCACAGACCAATTTGTCAGTATTCTCTGTCCCTGTTTTGACCCAATTCAGTACTGGGTCTGGCTGTTACTGGTGCCTCAGCCCTTGTTCTGCACTTGTTTGATGTTGATCCAGTATTGTTTGGCTGCTTCAGTGCACCTATTGAAAACACTTTGGGCATACTTAAGACAAGTGTTATTCACTAATTGGCTTCCTTGAGAAATCAGTCAACATAACTCAGTCCTTGGATGATGGAAAGGAAATTGCACCCAAGAAAACAAAACACAATGTATTATCTGATGAGGAGTACAAGGAGTTCATGCAATACAAGGCATCACAAGCCTCACCCTCAGTTACAATTGCTCATACTGGTAATTCTACAGTTTGTCTCTCTCAATCCTCGCCTATTGGTCCATGGATTTTGGACTTTGGTGCTTTTGGTCATGTAGCCAGTAATCCCTCACTTTTCTCAAAATTATACCAACCTAAAACCCCTCATCACATTACTCTTAGAGACGGGTTAAAAGTTAAAGCCCGTGGCATTGGTCAAGCCACTCCTCTTCCATCTTTATCTCTTCATTTTATTCTCTTTGTTTCCAATTGTCCTTTTAATTTCATTCTTATTAGGTGTATGACCCGTCACTTGATTGTTCTATAACTTTTATACTTGATTCCTTTTTCATACAGGATCGGAGTACAAAGCAGACCATTGGCATGGGTTATGAGTCACGAGGGTTGTACTACCTTCAGTCTTCCCCTTCGGTTGCTTGCACTATGATAGAAATTGGACCAGAATGAGAAGAACAAAATGAATATTATTGAGTTAGGAGAATACTCCAGCTGCTAATGGTGGTTTTCGAGGAACCACAGCCTCCTACAATCTGTTTTGATACCCTTCATCCATTCCCTAACAATCTATTTATAGTTTCACTTCTAACAACTAACTCATAGTTAGTTATAACTAACTATTAGTTATCCCAACTAACCCACTAACTAACAGATCTTCTAGAATATATCTTTCCCCAACTGCTCTATCACACTATTTCAGAATCTCCAAGTCCTCTTCATTGTCAGTTAGGTCATCCAAGTCTTCAGAAGTTAAGAAAGATGGCTCTTCAATTGTCTCATTTGCAGTCTCTAAAGTGCGAATCTTTCCAGCTGGGAAAACATGCCCAATTCTTTCTTCTCCAGCAGTACCCAGTCACAAGCTCATGCTCCTTTGGATGTCATTCCCTCTGATATATGGCTGCCAAGTAGAGTTACTTCAGTTTTAGGTCATAAGTACATTGTCACTTTCAATGATGAATTTTCTAGATGTACATGGGTCTTACCTAAAGAAAGATCAGAACTATTTAGTGTATTTCAAACTTTCTATAAGGAAATTCAGAATCAGTTTGATTGTTCTATTCGCAATTTACAAAGTGACAATGCAAAAGAATATTTCTCAACTTCTAATTCTGTTATGGCTAATAATGAAATAATACATCAGTCTTCATGTCCTCATACTCCTCAGCAAAATGTATCACAGAGCGCAAGCATCGTCATATCATTGAGACCGCACGCACCTTACTCATCCATGCCCAATGTTCCTATGATGTTTTGGGATAATGTTGTTCTCACTGCTATATACTTAATCAACAGGATGCCATCTTCTATCCAGAACAAGGTGCCTCATTCCATACTATTCCCTGATGAACCAGTGTTCCGGATTCCTCCTCGAGTTTTTGGCTCCACTTCCTTTGTCCATGATCTAACTCCAGGATTGGATAAATTGGCTGCCCGTTAAGTGTGTTTTCCTTGGTTATTCACGAGTTCAAAGAGGATATCGATGCTACTGTCCCTCGAAGCATCGCCTCTATATTTCAGTTAATGTTACATTCCTTGAGGATACACCCTTCTTTGCATCACCCCAGGAATTAGAGGATATCTCTCAGGACTACCTATTCCTGACCTTACTCCTGTCACTCAGTTCATCCTGCCATCGATCAATCAGCCTTGTTTTCTACATTAGAGCCTCCTAGTCCTCAGCCAATTCAAATTTATCAACACCGCCAACAATGTTCTGCTCCGACCGAGACCCATCACCGACTGAGACCCATCACCAACAGACAATTTAGAAGATTCACGTGACTCATCTCCTAGACCAGTCACTTCTCATTGCTCTCTGCAAAGGTACAAGTTCTAATGCAATCCTCATCCCATTTATAATTTTCCTCAGCTATCAATGTTTATCCCCTTCACATTATACCTTTGTACAAGGTCTTGGGCTTTATAGTATGCCAAATGAGTTTCTAGGCCTCTACAATTACATAAATCATCAACTCTAGTTAAATATGATGTCCTAATTAGTCAATCCTTGTCAAGTACACTTCACGAAGGCTTAATTTTGCTCGGAAATCTTGTATACAGCTCAAATATGGCAGTGAAAACTTATTCAAGCTTGTTCATGTATGCTAAGAAAAACACTAACCAACATTATTTCAAAATTTAGAAACTCGTCATATTCACTTGATAAGCAAATATGGATGCACAAATTCAGCCAAGCATATTATTATTATCATCTACATGTAACTAACAAGAAAGCATACCATATGCAGGCGGATTGGCAATGATTGCATCAGCTTTAAATGGGACACCAGAATCAATATCAGGTTCTTTACAGGCTGGAAGCAGGGAGTTAATAATTTCTTTCATTTGATTTCGCTGAATAGGTATCTCAGAAGGTCCCGATGGCAGAAAGCCCTTATTTTTAACCATATCTGCTCAAGAAAGAATTCAAAAGTAAAACAATAGAACAAAGCTGTAAAGAGGACAGATATAAACTTTCAAGATCTGAACTAAGGCTTTGTTTGATTGGGAAGAAAGTGAGAGAATAGAAAAATAAAAGAAAAATAGCAAATGGAAAGAAAGAAAAATTTGAAATTTTGATTGCAAAAGTCGAGTTTTCCTTCCATTTTCTATTCAACCAAACAAAAGAAAATGCAACTTTATCCATGCATTCTTTCCTCCGTATTTTCTTTCCTTTCATCCAAATACACCACTATATAATACCTCATGACACACATCAAGTTAATATGCTATATTTCCATGATCATGTAGGAAACCAAACTTAAGAAAGTTTCAAATTTCATTGGACAATAACCAGCAAACAAAACAATGATTTGGGGGAAGTGGGGAACAACTATATGAGGTAGGTACTCACAAGTGTTCAGGGTCGGTGTTTATCGTGTAAGATTCACATTTAGAAAATCATAACAAGAAATATCTGACAGTAGGGTTAATTTATTTGAAAAGCATACCCAACTCATAATACACAGAGACACAATGTAAACCAGGACACAGAATAAATAACCTAACATAATTATGCTTTACCATGCACTTTTCTGTTAATACATTGTTATTTTTTATTGTTGCATTTAGGGGCAATTAAGATGGAGTTGCTAAAAAAAAACTACGTACCCCATTACCCGGAGGTAAGGGGGAGGGATATTATATGCAGTCTTACCCTTGCATATGCAAAGAAGCTGTTTCCAGATTCGAACTCATGACCAATAAATCACCAAGACACAATTTTACCGTTGTGCCATGGAGTTGCTAAATGGAGAAAAATATTTTACATGTAATCTAGAGAATGACAATGGTTTCTTATTCAGTACTTCCACTATGCTAAACAACCACGTATGTAGACAAAGAACCTGTGAATATTAATTCCAAGGCACTTACCATTTCTAAGCCTAAATGTAAATAAGTGCAACTTCCTAAATACTAATTCCTATGAATATTAAATACATTTTAACATAGTGAACTCATATATGATACAAGAAGTGCACATAATTCTAGCACTCCCTCACAAGCTATTAGAATCTCAGAGAACAATTAGAAAAGATAGAAAATGAAAGAGGAAAAGTTACTAATTCTCATTAGCCACTAAACAGAAGTTTACAGCTAGGTATTTATAGATAGTTGTCTCTGACAGCTGTCACAACTAACAGAACTAACCTATCAGTTTCCTTACTACCCGAGATTGCAGTGAATATCTTCATCTCTTATACAATACTCTGATACAAGCTAAAGCTTACTAAGCTTTAAGCTTGTTAGTTGTTACAAATAAAGCATTCTTAGTTTTTAATAATATACAATCCACTACACTCGGCTGAGACGGTGTCAGGAACCCAGAATAGAAAAAGGGGGGGGGGGGGGGGGGGGGGGGGGGGGGGGGGGGGGGGGGGGGGGGGGGGGGGGGGGGGGGGGGAGAAAGATTTAATTGAAATGAATAGAAAGAACAAAAGAATAGAAACAGATTTTCTCCAAGGGTTTCCCCTTCTCAAAGAGCTAAATCCATGTGTACCCTTGTTATGACTCATGAACTTGTGTTAATTTGTATGTTTTGTTATGTGTTGTATTTGGATCTTATGACTAACTATGATTATGATTTTTCAACTTATGTTTGTATAATATTGTGATTTAGGGGTTATTTTCTTTGTGTATGTTGTTTTGTATGCATATGTATATGTTATATATAAGTATTATTTTGCCTTTTACGTAAGATCTTATGATCAGAGTTACGATCCCCAAGTTACAAGTTTTCGCCCCAACCCAATCCTCTAGTAGAATCTCGCGTTTAACAACATTGCAAGAGGTACAGGAACAAGCTCCTAAGTGCCACTGGAATGCATAGTTCGTCCACTAGAATTATTGGTCAAGATCAATCATGGCTTCTCCTATAGACCTAGGAATAAAAACAAAATCCAAAGCAACTAAAGAAAAATAAATGGGAAGCTCAACAATGGTCATAATCTAAACTACAAGCATAGAGATGATTGGGCTTGCAAGAGTACCAAATACCTTTGTGTAACGCAACAGGAAGCTCAACTACAAGTGACGAACTTCGAGGGTCAGTAGGGGCATGAGTCTAGAGGATCAAACGAAGAAGATACAGGTTAAGACCAAGTCTTGCGTTGGTAGGTGATCAAAAGAAAAGTAAGAACAAGCAGTAGAGTTGGTGTAATGGGAGAATAAATGGTTGCTTTTGAAGGTGACATCCATACAGATAATATATCATAGAAGTGAGAGTAGCAACAATAACCGTTTTGAAGATGTGAGTAGCTAAGAAAAATGCATTGACAGATTTAAGAGAGATTTAGCCAAGAAAATTGCATTTGTTGCAGTGGTTGGCAGCAAGACAACTAGGTCTGAGTTGCCTCTAATATATATATATATATATATATATATATATATATATATATATATATATATATATATATATTGTTTTTCTAGATTTTTACATAAATTTAGTTTGCATTATATTAACAATGACAGTATATGTACTTGTTTAAAAATAAAATAAAATAAAACTACATACCCCATTATCCAGATGCTCCTCATGTGCGAAGATAAGGGGAAGGGATATTGTACTCAATCTTACCCTTACATATGTAAAAAAGTTGTTTCCGGATTCAAACTTATAACCAACAAGTCACCAAGGCACAACTTTACCAATGTGTCAGGACTCGTCCTCAGTATGTACTTGTTTAATCAACATCAACATCAACAACACATTTAACCCAAGTTAATAGGGGTCGGTGGTAGATGAACCCAATAATAGATACGAAGAAGTTGAAAAAATAAAAATAAAAAGAGAAATATATGCACTTGTTTGATAATATTTTATATTCTTTTTTACTTATATACATTTCCTAAAATTATTATACAACGGTAAAGTTGTGTCTTGGTGACCTATTGGTCATGGGTTTGAATCCAGAAACAGCCTCTTTGCATATGCAAGGGTAAGGTTGCGTACAATATCCCTCCCCCTTACCTGCGCATAGCATGGAGCCTCCGAGCAATGGGGTCACGTGGTTTTTTTTTATTCTATCATATATTATGCTATATTTAGATTATTATTATTATCATTTGATTTTATATTATATTTTATGTATTAAATATTTCTAATACTATTAAGTTTTTGTTTATTATTATTCCTTAGTTGATTTTTTTAGTCAACAGAATAAACAGACACAAGCCACAACAGCCACAACAACGAAGACTCTAAGTGGCCTAACAAACATATTATAAAAAGCTATCAACTCAAACGAGGGACCAATATATCAAAACAGACTAAGAGGGGGAAATCACCTTGTAACCCTGTTAGAGTATATGAATGTAAAACTGTTCAAACAGTTTAGTTAGAGCTGTTAGCCTTTGCTAACAGCAGCTTCTAATTAGGGAGTGTACAGCTATTGACAGCTACTCTTAGTTTAGAAAGCTATAAATATCTCCTTTGTAACTAACTTTCTCGCCAAGATAATGAAATGAGATTCATTCATTCTGTTACACAAATTCTCTCTCTCATATTATCTTAGATGGTATCTAGAGCCATTTTTTGAAGTTTTTCCCTCTTCGAAAGTTCTAGGTCTTCTTCTCCTCAAAGCTTCTAAGCTGCTCGTCCATGGCTTCCGTGTCTCAGAACTTTATTTCTCAATCCTTTTCTAACTCCATTGCTGAGAAGCTCGATGATTCGACTATCTCCAATGGAGACAGCATGTTGAGCGTGTGATCAAATCGCACAAGCTGCAACAATTTGTGGTGAATCCGGTTGTTCAGCCACGATATCTCACAGAAGAAGATCGTGAAGCTGATAACGTCAATCCTGCGTATGAAAGCGTGGGAAATTCAGGAACAAACACTTCTTGTTTGGCTCCAATCAACACTTTCAAAGTCCATTCTATCACGAGTGCTTGGATCAAACCACTCCTATCAGGTTTGGGAGCAGATTCACGAGTACTTCAATCTTCAGACGAAGTCTCGTGCGCGTCAATTGCAAACTGCAATGTGCGCAGTTTTGCTCGAAGGTAAGACTATTGACAAATATCTGCGCAAGATCAAAGGTTTTGTTAATGAGCTCGTCAATGTTGGAGTGTCGATTCGTCACAAAGAGTATGTCAATGCGCTTCTTGAAGAACTTCCTTCTAATTATACGACGGTCATCTTAAGAGCAAGAAGCACATGCCTTCCATTGCTGAAATTGAGGCATCACTCTACAGTCATGAGACTCACCTTGTTCATTACAACTAGGAAACTCAAGGTCTTAGTTATCCTTCACTGAACTATACTCAGGGATATTTGAAACCTAATTCATACAAATCTGCTAATTCCGGTGGTTTTTGCAGTTTGTATGGTCACGGCGATGGTAATCGTGGTGGCTTTAATGGTGGCGCCGATCGCAATGGTGGTGGCTCCGGCAAAGGTCGCAGTGGTGGCAGGTTTGTCAACTTTCATGCCAGATTTGTCTTAAGTATGGTCACACCGCAAATGTTTGCCATTTCCGTTCTGACATGAGTTATCTACCTCATGAATCCCTCACCTTCTTTGATCCAACTCACTTCAACCTATTCCATACTCCTCTGGTTCTATCAGAACCTCTAACACTTGGATCAATCCCAATTCAAAGTCTGGAACTGCTGCTCAAGCCTCAATACAGCCAAGTGCAATGCTTACTAATTCCAACTCTCAAGGCAATGCCAACTCCACTTGGATTCAAGATTCTGGTGCTAGTTTCCATGTAATTGGTGAACCTCAGAATATCGAACAGTTTAGTCACTTTGATGGACTTGATCAAATTTTCATAGGAAATGGTGAAGGTTTAAGTATTTCTGTTGGTGGTTCCTCTTCCTTTAGACTTCACAAATTATTACATGTTCCTTCAATCACTAAAAATTTATTAGGTGTTAGCCAATTTGCTAAAGATAATTAAGTCTTCTTTGAGTTTCATCCTCACATGTGTCTTGTTAAATCTCAGGGGACCAATAAAGTCCTTCTTTAGGGAGTTGTTGGTGCTGATGGTCTTTATTCCTTTCACAATCTCAAGCTTCAAGACCATTCATCTGTGTTGTTGTGATGGAGGTCCATGGCAAGCTAAAGGTCTAGAAGGAGAGCTTGAAGCACTTCCTTTGGTGAGCTTTAAAGGACCAATGGCAAGAGCTAGAACCCAAGCACTTGAAGACCACATCCAAGCTAACTTGGACAAGCATGAAGAACCACACCAACTTAAAGATAAGAAGGGCTGGATTTTATTGTCTCAAGTTCAATTTAATTCCAATTAAACTCAGCACTTGTTAGAAGCAAAAATAGTTGTAATAAAAAGGCTTTTTAGTGCATTTGTGTAAAGCTTTGTAAGTGCACTTGTGTGTGAATTATGGGCTGCACTTAGAGGCTGCAAAATGCACCTTAAGCCTTAAAATACTGCACCATTTCATGAAATTAGGACAGCCAAGGTCACCTTAGGGAAGCTTGCATTTAGGCTCCATTAGTTACATTTCAAAGCTTCATTTTAAATTGCATTTCCCTTACATTTCCTTGTAATTTCGTGGCCTATATATGGCTGCCCAATAACTGTTGTAAACAACTTTGATTCATTGAATACGATTTTGAAAATTGTTGTGAGAGTTTCTCTCAAGTTCTTGTGCAAGAACCTCTTGTTTCTTATCAGTGACTTCAAGCTATTGTGGCGATTCTTCCTAGGCTTATTGGAAAGTTTTTCCATGGTGCCATCCCCCTTCATCCCTTACCTTTCTCCCACCTTCCATTGCTGAAATTAAAAGTTACAAACAGCCCCATGTTCCACATGAAATGCTGGACAGATATGAGTTCTTGAAAGTTTCTTGAAGAGTGGGTTTCATTGCATGGTAGATTTGGGAATTTAAATGGCTGGTGGGTGCAGCCATACATCAAGTGGTATCTAGAGCCTAATCGTTGTGGAATTCTTTTTCAAGTTCAGTTCTTAAATGTTCTTCAAAGGTAAAAATTCTGCAGCAATCAAAAATCTGAAAATCCATTTCAATTTCTTGTAGTCTTGTTGTTTTCAATTGATTCTTGGTTGTGTGGGCTTCGTAGTGATTCCGCCACATAACCTTGTAGTTTCCTTCAAGTTTTGTTTGATTTCATGTCTTCTTGTTCTTCTTGTTATTCATTAGTTCTTGATAAATCTCTAGTTTTGATTCTTGTAATCTAGTGTAAGTAGTTGTTTTTGTGTTGTATGACCACTTGTCTTGATTCTAATCTTATGCCTAAACTGAATTGAGTTGTTAGAAGCAAATTTTATAATTATTATACGTCATATTTTCGTGATTCATCATTTTCTTAGAGGATTCTTGAACTTGTACAAAGGGAAAAACAAAGAAGTGCAGCCCAAGTGTTTGTGAAATTGTGGCTAGAAAAATAATCAAAGTGCGGCCCAAAAAGTTTGTGAATTGTGGCTGGAAAAACAATCAAATTTCAGCCAAGAAATTATTGAATTAGTGGCTGGAAAATTACAAAGAAAAACATAATTTAGAAACAAAGCAAAGTGACAAAAACTACAAGTTCAGATTCCCTTTGAACCACAAAATTAAGTTAACTTGTATAACATGCAAACTTTGTCAAATTTGGCTTCTAACAATTGAATTTACTTGGCATGTCCTACTTGTTCAGTTTGGTACAGCCCATATAAGTCCTTGAGTTGTCTCATTAAATTCCAATTTGAGTTGTGCTTTTCAAAATTTTTTTCTTTTGCTGCTTGTCTCTTAAAAATTCCAAGGTTTTATCTTAGAGTTTTCTTGTTCTTTGGACTCGAGTCTAGTCTAGAATTGTTCCTATTTCACAATAGTAAAGAATCTTGATTGGATTGAGAGTGTTGCTTAAGAACTATAGAGAAGCTAGAGTGGAAAAATGCAAGAGAGAACATTAAAGAAAAGGCCTAGATAAAGAGTGCAAACACAAGTGAGAGTGGCAAACACTTAGATAGTGATGAGAATTTTCTTATATACTTGTGTTTTTGCTAACCATTTGTTTTGAAGGATGAGTTCAAGTGGAGGAGAGGCTTTGTCACCTAGGATCTCTAGGTTGATGAAAGCCATGACAAAACAAATGGAAAACTTGCAAACTAAAATGGATGCAAAATTTGAGGAGTTACAAAGGAAGACTCAAAGAACGAGTAGTCCAACTGGTAGTGTGGATGGAGAGGCTCATGGTAGTGGGAAGGTGAGTGAGTATGCTTCCTCTCATGGAGGAAATTATTAGGATGAAAGGAGTGAGAGGGAGGAGATGAGAGAAAATAATAGAAGGAACAATCATAGGAGGGAAAATAGAGATGAGGGAGATTGGAGGCTTAGAAGAGAAGAGAGAGATGGGAGGAATGGAGGATTGAGTGGAGTGAAAATAAAAATTCCAAAATTCTATGTGGTGATAATAATCCCGAAGTTTACTGTGAGTGGAAGATGAAAGTAGAACAAATTTTCTCATGCCAACAATTTGATGAAGAAAAGAAAGTGATTCTAGCAACTCTAGAATTTGGTGGCTATGCTTTGGTGTGATGGAACCAAGTTCTAATGGACATAGAGAGGTTGAGGAGAGAAAGAATACATGGCTAGGGGGTAGTAGAGTATATGAATGTAAAACTCAAACAGTTTAGTTAGAGCTGTTAGCCTTTGCTAACAGCAGCTTCTACTTAGGGAGTGTACAGCTATTGACAGCTGTACTACTTTAGTTTAGAAAGCTATAAATATCTCCTTTGTAACTAACTTTCTCCCCAAGTTAATGAAATTAGATTCATTCATTCTATTACACAAATTCTCTCTCTCATATTATCTTAGAAACCCTAAAGACCCGACCCATAATTTGAACTGTTAACTAGATTAACCCCATGTAGAAGGCAACGCAAATGGATGAGTGGGAGGATGGTGGTGGCAAAACGGAGGTTGCAGGGGCTGTCCGGCAATGGCAATGGTCACCGAGCATTGTGCGGCGAAGGCTCAAACAGAGTAGCAGTGGCAAAGCCCACAAATCGCTGCAATTTTCCATGATTTTCCCTGTGAATGGTGCCGCGACAGCTGCAAGAGCCCAGCACTCTGCGACGAATGTCTTATGAGCGACAAGGACCGCTCCACTCTACTACTACACAATCGCACGCTATTGACTACTATGACTAAAACCATGTAGAAAAGAAAGATATTTGAATGTTGTGTGTCTTGGATTAGAGGTACACACATGTATGTTATAATGAGCAATTAGGGTGCAGCAATCATAAATACAAATGGAATTAATCTTATCCATAATTTACTATAACTAAAATCTACAAATATTTACATGTGTAAAATATGTGAAACATGTTATTCAAAAGGAATCAATCTTCAAGCCATACATAAAAATGTGCACGCCTGCAAAAATGCAAAACCCCATCCAAAACAAATGGTGAAAAGATCAAACAAATGTGTATCAAAATATACCAAAACCAACATAACAAACCACAACATTTCTAGGACCCCAATGCACCACATTAAGAAGTCAAAATAATTTAAGAGTCAAGTGTTTTCAAAGAATAATTACCAACTATTTTCAATCACTAGATTATTAAGAATATTTAACGACTGGTTTAAGAGAAAAACTTATTGACTTGATTAACCACCTGAGTATTAAGTATTTCTAAACAAAAAATACTTTTACCAAAAATTCTTCTATCACATTGACAAACAACACATGGGAAGGGAATGTGGGACAGAAGAAATTAAGAATATCATGCACAAAGCCGTTCAGACAGTAGAAGAAATTTGTACATGGGTAGATAGTACATACAACCAGCAAGAACTTTTGGATCACCGCCTAATGGATAAAACTCCAACCCAGCTGTCAAAACAAACTCCTTAAAATTTGAATGGGTTGCTAATCTAACACGATGCCCATAGTCCTGCACATAAAGAAAGAATTAATTAAAAAAAAATTAACTTTGAATATGAAAATAACTTTAATACAAATTATTTAGTTCATATATTTTCCTACTACAATTAATAAACTAAAAACGTATTAATTCAATGATAATATTTTCAGCAGAAAATAGAAAATCGCCATTAGTAAATGACAGAAATGGGAAGCCACAAAGAAACCAAATATATAGCAGAAATATAGCAACAACAAATATAAGAGCCAAGTGAAAGAGCCGTACCAAACATGTAATCACATATTTGTAATATTTCCTTTCTCTTGATTTGCTTGAATTTCCTTAGTTGACATTTTTCATCATAAAAAAAGAACATGTGGGCATGTATACTGTCAATAATCAACCTTCCCAAAAGTTTTAACTATTTAGCGGAAGACTCGTGAATGGTTATAGATATAAAATGCCCCCCTCACACAAGTACTTTGCACTTGAAGCCTCAACAATACTCTGGCCTACCTTACCTTATGCTAAACATGCACTGGCTCAACTTACCTTATATATGGACAATGGTTCATTAATGGTTTTAATTCTAACCGATACATAAGAAATGGAAAATATAAAAATTAATAAAGTGCCTATAGATGCAATATTTGCCACCTTAACAAAAGGCAACAAATCTCAACGTATGCTTGTGTGTGTATGTGTATATTGAAGTAGGCAAAAAGAAAATTGGGACATAAGAAAATGCCTCTATACCTGCATGCGTTTGCCTATTGCAATAAAGGGTTGCACATCTCCTCGTGTACCAACAATAAGCATAACTATATTCAATGGTGGGATGTAATGAAAGTCTGTTGCATCAAGCGCATCATCAATAACATGATGTACTTGTTTGGATCGAGGAAAAATAACCTCAGGTTCAACATCTATAGGAACTTCAAATTCTACAGTTCCATCATCTTTTACAGTAGCAATTCTGTTCAACAATTTAAGCTGCACAGTTGTAAAAATCAACTGAAGGACCAGCCATACATGTTTAAAAACAAAAATAAAGACAGTGTCGTTGATAATAACGAGAAGAAAAAAAATAAGAAAATAATGCACGGTTCATGATCTAATCCTATTTAACAAGACAACACAAGTAATCATGAAAAATCAAAACAGATCATAATAATACCTTCTCCTGGATAGGAATTTTGTCATCAAAAATTTGTGCTGCATCTTCAGGACTTAGGTGTCTCTGCCTCTCTGTTTTTGACCTTTCCATCTTAAACTTACTTGAACTTGACTCCGATTTATCTTGTGATATGTCTACTGGCAATGTGGTCACTTTAGACAACCCTTTGTCAGGAATGCCTGAATAAGGAGAAAAAACGAGCATTACAGATATAATTCAAAGATGAGCATAAAATTTTACAAAAAGTTATGAAACAGAAGATACAGAGAAAAGAGAGGTATCATGTATGATATCAAAATGCTAAGAGATCCTTGGCACAGTCAACTTCATGAATATACAAAGACATTGACAATCTTTGCTCACTAAATGTGTTTTTCTTGCATCTCTGCTTTCCACTTTTCATTGGTTTCTCTAGGAGGATAACTGTCCTCTTCTGTGCATCTTTCTTTATCTTCTCTAAATAGTTTTTTTCTTATGAAGATACAGAGAGAGAACAAAATAAGATGAATGAGTGCGCAACAATCATCAAGTTTTCTTGCATAAGAAATGTCAATATCAGAGGAGAGCAAATTTTAGAATCATGTCAATTAGGGTGTCTATCAAATAGGTTCAAAATCCTATAACACCAACACAAACCAAAAAAAACGTTAATATGTCTGCCATGCAACCAATAAAATAAAACATCTTTTTACATGATAAAGGAAATTATACAAATATTAAATAATGAGAATTGAATGAGCTGCTATCTGACTCAACAATTTGCATCTGATACAGCTTAATGGTTGATCTTTACTCTTTAGCAATTCAGATTTCAGTGGCCATGCAATATTTCATTTGTCTCCTTTCCTTTCCCATCTTAGGAATGAACCCTTAAGTTGGATATTTGGAAGCCACACAAGCTTGTGGAAATCCATGTTTTTTACATAGGAAGCAGTATCTCAGAAACTTATCCTTTTTTACATAGTATTCTAGAGCAACAATACTCTGTTTTGTTTATAATGAAATCTGGAATCAATTCTAACACTAGTATGAAAGCTCCAATTCTTGGAGCTATGGGGAAATCTTTGTGCTGTGCAAGAAACAAGGAGGGTTCATGATGTAGCATCCCGAATGGAGGGATTAACAGAAAAGTTAAAACTTTGGAGAACTTGGTAGCACAAGTCAAAGGTCAGAAAACCAAGACTTGCACTTGAGGATGAGGAAGACTGGAGAGATGTTAGAGCACATAATGGCTTCCCAAACAGGGGTCCCAAAACATCTGCAGGACATTCAGAGGTCAGAAAACCAAGACTTGCACTTGAGGATGAGGAAGACTGGAGAGATGTTAGAGCACATAATGGCTTCCCCAAACAGGGGTCCCAGAACATCTGCAGGACATTCAGAGAACAATGCAGAGCATAATACAAATGGGGAAAGAAGGAGAACCCAAGAAGTGATGAGTGGAGGGGTCAATGAAAATCACTTGAAACAAAGATTGGAGCCTCTTAGGGAAGATGATATGGTGGATCGATAGGGTTGAGCATAGTTTTGGGATACATAGGATAGAAGATGATGAGAAGTTCCAAGCAGTATAAGTGAATAATAGAAGCAAAAGGCACTGAATTGGTGACAGTTCCAAGACTGATGAAGTGATGAAAGGAGTGTGGGAAATTGTATCCTCATTGAAAGAAACATACACATTCACGGGAATATAAACTTGGGAGGTAAAATTCGTGAAATAGTGATAGTTGGATGGTAAAATGTGTAATTAAGCCAAACAATTACTATCTCATTCTAAAATCGACTTTCTTGCTTGTTTATGATCAAAAGGGAGACCAACTTCTGCAAGCCCTACTTCAGGGGAAACATTGTTTAGGTTGTATTCAAAAGACCTTGCAGAGACCACCTTATGCATGCCCTAACCACTAATCAGAACAGAACTAGATATTTTTCATGTAATCGGTACCTCTAACAGACAAATTTCGCTTATCCTCCGCCTTCCCTAAACCAAATTCTGATTATTAGCCGCATCATGTTAGAATCAGATAATCACACCCCGTACCATGCCAAATTCTTACATCTTCAATCACATAATTTACACAAGACATTATTAGCCCCATGCCCAATGAATTATGGTCCAATATTTACGGTTCACTCTATTTCCCAAACAAACAACTCAGAACAGCAAAGAGCAAATCCAACTTTTAAATATAAGAAGAATCTCACGATCCCACTTTCACCAAAAAAAGTAATACTAATAAGGCTTAAATAACTTTTAGGTCACTTGCATATATCTGATTTTTGTTTTGATTCCCTAATAAAAAATTTCTTCTATGTCCTCATATATTAAAAGTTTTGTTCCGATTCCTACTATCATGTAAGTGAGGACATAACACCATCCAACCGGTGATATATATTGGAAGAGCAGCCTTCACTTAATTGATGGGACCCTGAACAAAACTTTTAATATATCAACAATCATGGCAACGAAAATTTTTGTCATGCACCCAAAACAAAAATCGGGTATATATCATGATTCCAAACATATTTAAGCCTACTAATAATAATAATGAACTCCATAACTTGACTTTCTCCTTTCTTTTCTTTTCTTTTTCCTGCTTGTCGTTACAACTTGTCTTTCTGAATTTTGGTTAACCACTGTTTAACCTAGCAAAACAAGAGCTCAGGATGGAGAGAGAATTATAGTAACCTGAGGCAGAAGAGCTACTTGTACCATTGGCAACAGAGGATGTACTGTCCTCCATGTCCTTGCCGTTTCCAGGATCCCTCGAACAATCCTCCGGCGAGTCCGCCATTGCCGGTGATCTAGATCCGCCGCAAGCACGGCTTCAGAGGAACTGAAGAAATGAGAGAGAGAGAGAGAGAGAGAGAGAGACAGAGAGAGACAGAGAGAAAGAGAGACAGAGTGGTGCGTGTCTGACTGCCTGTGCCTATAGTGTCACAATATAGAACCGGAACCTGTTTGTAGGGGGAGGGGAGAGGACACGGGTGTGGGATGGATGCATACGATTCGGGGAATATGGGAAAAACTTTGTACACCAGTATAAAGACTAATACACCCAGAAAATTTTGTAAATGTCCAAAATACCCTTTATTATTTACAATTCAAGCTGAGGTACAGAGGGAAGGGAGTACGTTGCGGTTCCATGAACGAAGGTTTCATTTTGGTAGTGGTCGAGTGTATTGTGAGTAGTAACTATTGGCTGTGGTCGTTTTGGCTGGTGGTGTTTGGTTTTGCCGTTGTTGGGTTGGTCAGAGTCACAAACGGTGGTTGAGCAGTGGTGTGTGAAGGTAAGCTGAGTTTTTAATTTACGGATTATGTAATCTGTATGTTTAAATAAGTTTTGTTGATCTGTATGATCCATACGGATTAACCAATTCGTAAGAATTATACGGATCAGTCAATTTGTATGGATGATATGGATTAGTCAATCCGTAAGGTTCTTACGGGAGCGCGTATGCAAGAAGGAAGTTTGAGTTTGATGCAAATGGCTAAAATATCTTCTGCTTTATATGATTATCAAACAAATAAAAAGTTATTCTATGTATCCATACTTACATCTCCCATTACTGGAGGGATAACTGCTAGTTTTGGCATGTTGGGGGATATCATTATTGCCGAACCAAATGCTTATGTTGCATTTGCTGGTAAAAGAGTAATTGAACAAACATTGAATAAGGCAGTACCAGAAGGTTCACGAGCAGTTGAATATTTATTCCGTAAGGTTCTTACGGATTGGGTAATCCGTGTGGTTCAAACGGATTGATTGATCCGTATCATCCATACGGATTGACTGATCCGTATCATTCTTACGGATTTGCTGATCCATATACCTTATAAATTGAAAAAAAATATATATAGAAAAATGATTTTAATTAGACAAAAAATGATTTTAATTACTAATAATTGTGTTTGTTTTGTCAATTATTTAAATTTATTGTAATTTGTCAACATGAACGACGATGACTGGATGTATGATTGTATTATGTCAGAAGAAATTGACATGAATAAAGATATCGGAGATGAACCTAGTGCGTTTGAAAAAGTTGATTGTTCTGCAGCCTTCAATACATCTGAGGTATTTATATTATTTGAAAATTGGTGAAAGTTTTTAAATACATCATTTATGGAAGTTAAACATTTTTTATCGAATTTTGTAGGTGTTCTCGTCTCGTGAGGATGTTTTAAAATGGGCTAGAAATGTTACATATGAGAATGGTTTTGTAGCTGTGATAATGAGGTCAAACACGTCAACTGGAAAGAAGGGAAGAACATCATTTGTTTTAATTGGTTGTGAAAGGAGTGGAAAGTACAGAGCATTTAAAAAAACATCATACCTACAGTGACTAGTACTAAAAAATATGGTTGTCCGTTTAAGTTGCAAGCCAAACCATTACAGGGAGGTGAAGGGTGGATGGTGAAATTATTATGTGGCACACATAATCATGAGAGTCATTATGTGCACCCATATGCTGGTCGACTGACAAATGATGAGAAGATTGTTGTGCATGATATGACAAGATCGATGGTGAAACCTAAGAATTTTCTCCTAACTTTGAAAGAGCATAATCCTAATAATTGTACATCTTTGAAGCAAGTAATGAATGCAAGATATACATATCGTACGCGTACCAAAGAAGGTAATACTGAATTGCAACATTTAATGAAGCTTCTAGAACATGACATGTATATTCATTGGCATAGAGTGAAGGATGAAAATGTCATACGCGACCTATTTTGGACACATCTGGATGCAGTGAAGTTGAGCAATGCATATCATGTTGTTTTCCTCATAGACAGCACATACAAAACAAACAGGTACAGACTTCCGTTACTTGATATTGTTGGTGTCACTCCTACTAGGATGACGTTCTCAGCTGCATTTGCTTTGTTAGAAGCTGAACGCATAGACAATGTTGTTTGGGTCCTAGAACGTTTTAAAGGCATATTTTTTAAAAGTGAATTTTTCCCAAAGGTGATTGTGACTGATAGAGATTTAGCATTGATGAGTGCAGTTACAACTGTGTTCCCTATGTGTACCGATTTACTGTGTCGGTTCCACATTGAAAAAAATGTGAAGGCAAAATGTAAAACTTTTATCCGATAGAGTAACGCATAGGAGTATGTGATGGAAGCTTGGGGGAGTGTTGTGGATTGTGCTAATGAGAATAAATATGTTGATTGTATTACAAAGTTTGAAGTTGCGTGTTCGCCATGGCCAGCGTTTGTTGATTACGTGAAGCAAACATGGTTGAATCCGCACAAAGAAAAATTTGTTACAGCATGGACAAAACAAGTCATGCATTTAGGTAACACAACCACTAACAGGTTAGAAAATCTGTAACTTTTGTTAACTTGTTGTTGACTTATTGTTGATGTGGGGGATCCTTTTTCACTTTTTTAATTTGAGTGCAGGGTTGAGTCTGCCCATTGGACATTAAAGAGACTATTGCAGAATAGTCTTGGCGATCTTTGTAGTGTATGGGATGCAATGCACAACATGTTGACCTTGCAACATACTGAAATTAGGGCATCTTTGGAAAGAAGCACACATGTGGTGGGCCATGTGTTTAAAGTAACGCTCTACAAAAGACTAATTGGCATGGTGTCTAGGTATGCATTGAACCAAATAGCTACAGAGTATGAGCAAGTCCATTATGCAGGCAAAAACAAAAGTCGTTGTGGATGTGTTATGAGAACTACACATGGATTGCATTGAGCATGTGAGCTAGCTAAGTATGTTGTTGGGAGCATACCTATTGATACTGTTGATATTTTTTGGCAGAGGTTAAGTTTTGAAGATCAAGGTTTAGATGAGTGTCAAGTCGACATAATTGAAGAAATGGAAGCCATATCTAAGCGCTTTGACAACCTTGACATTTGTGGGAAGGCAACTTTAAAAGACAAAACTTAGACAAATTGCATTTCCTGACAAAAATTCAATGTGTCCTCCTCTTGAAAAGGTAAAAACAAAAGGTGCTCAAAAGAAGTCAGTTTCGCAACACGCCAGATCAACCAAACGGTATCCATCTTACTGGGAGTATGTCGATGAATTACATTCTGTGCAAAATAGTTGTTCCACACCAAAACCATCTGGTTCATCTTCTGAGAATGACAGACATACCAAGAGGAAGCTGTTGTTATGATTTTTACAGCAAGCGCACCATGTTATCGTTGCAAGTTACAAAATTTATAAAGTTTGTCTCCACAGGGATTTGTGTTTACTTTGGCTAGTTAAAATCATTACCAGTTTAGTAGTATATGTACAGATGATAAAAGCGAAGATTCATTTGTGTGATATTGTAAAACAAAGATAAAATTACGGAAAGTAAATAAACGAGTTCGAGTCAAGGAAACGTAGGATTGGATTTCTTCTTACTTATCCCTTCGATTTAATTCTACCTATGCATTATTTTTCTATTCTTATTGACGCACACGTTTAAGTAACTTTAATTTAATTCCTCGCAATTAAGTCCTAAGGATATTTTACTAAATATCGATCCCTCGCATATTTAATTAAATACCCAAGCATTAAGATCATATTCACGTGTTTAATGCGATCAAAACGTTATGCCCTATTCCTAGCAACGTAACGTAATGAGTAAATTCATTCAGTTCAAACCCTAAGATTACTTTCCAGTCTCACTTAGGATTTAAGTTCGTGATACTAGTGATCAAGTAGAATCAAGCATTAAGCGCCGAATGGAATTACCAACAAGAAATAGAATGATGCATAAATAGAAATTAAAAGAGCATAGGGATAAGAAGAGTACGTTCAATCCTTAGAGAGTTTAGGCATTCATTGGAAGAACTTCCTCAAGAGAATGACTGACGAAGTAGCTTGTCATCGAGCCTCTTTTCGGCAGAATCTCCACTACAAAACCTCACTTTCTCACTTCCCTAACTCTCTACTATAACCTAAGAAGAATCCTAAGCCTAAAATGTGAAATAAGTAGCTAATCTAGTGCCTTGGAACATGCCATGCTTCACAAATCTGTGGGATATTTATAGGATATTGCCTCTTGCCTGCTTTGGTCGCCTGGGCGAGCAATTCCTTCATAATTTGGTCGCCTAGGCGAGCTAACCCTTATCCCCTTGGAATTTGCAGCTCGCCTGGGCGAGCAATTTGCACTGAAAATGGTCGCCTGGGCGAGTTAAAAGCTTAAGGCTGAAGTTTTCTTTGGGCTAAGTCGGTTCTTGGACCTGGTTTGCTTGTAACACCTCCCCTGCTTGCTATGTGAGCCCTTGTTGCTTGTTTTGATTATCCGGAAGCTTCAGAAATCCACGGAATCTATCAAAATATAAAACTTGATTGGATTAATCTTCCGAAACAACTTAAAAACAAGTACTAGATGCTATTTAACTAGGTTTAGGGAAATTTATAAGCTAAGTTAATGAAATCAAAAAGATAAGTGCCAGTTTTTAAAACATGAATTTTACTGAAATGTGGCACTTATCAGCTGCCTATGCTGGACCAATTTCATACTTCTATGCATAATTATATTGTAGACATCACTGATGTTAAAGCGGATGGTAATTGTGGATTTCGTGTAATTGCTGGCTTGCCAGGATATGGTGAAGAATCCTAGTCTTTGGTACACAATCATTTGCTCAAAGAACTTGCTGAATGGTCTGATGAATATATAGCCTTGTTTGGTGGATTTGATAGATTTGAGCAATTGAAACGGTCCCTACTTGTTGATGCGTTGTCAAAGGTTACAAAAATTCAATTATGTGAACTTTTAATGCATATTTATTTTACTTATATTTACAGGTGTTCTTTGTTAACGACAGGCAACCATTGATAAGTGGATGGATATTACCGATTTAGGATAAGTCATTGCGTCAAGGTATAACGTCGTTCTCATTTCTCTGTCTCTCCAACAAAATTTGATGTTTTTTCCTTGAGAAGTTAACCGCCTACAAATGTCGGTGTTCATCGCATTTTATGTATTGGTCATGTCTTTAGTAACCATTTTGTTCAGGTATTTGATTGTCAATATTGTTCTTTGCCTAATTTTGCCACAAATGTTAACCAACTCTAGTGTTGATAATTGTTATAGGTTGCATTAACACCTGGATGTCCTATTCTGCCACCTGCGTTGTTATGGTCAGCAAATTGTTATAATGTTGCAAAGCAATGGTTACTTCCTTACCAACACAGAATGCAAGCATATAGCCAACTCAAGCGTGTGCGTACTGAATATGTTAACTTAGGAGATTAGTGTAGACTGTGTTTTACATATGTTGAATGACATGTTTAACCATGAATACCATGTTCGGTTATATTTAAATTTTGTTTGTCGACAAGCTTATTGTTCAAACTTAATATATTACATAAAAAAGACATAACTACAACAATGTTGTGTACATCAACTAAGAGTAACAAAACAAAATGTCATGTCATCTAATTAGACCACATTAAAGGTGTGTACTGCTTAAATACAATGAAATCCAATGTGTCTAGCAACATCACTACTTTTGCCTCTGCCTCATCCGTCTTTGCCGCGAAAACATTTTATAAGGGCTCAAATATGTAAAATAACAAATAAAACCCAATTAATTTAATCATTAATTTAAAATGCCTTATTCTGAACTTCATACTTGAGTAAGCTACGGATTACTCAATCCGTATGAAGTTCACAGATTACAGGATCTGTATGCTTCATACGGATTGAGTAATCTGTAAAGGTCATACGGATTACCAATCCCACTCACTCATACGGATTCACCAATCCGTAGCATACTATGACAACCCCAAAACGAAGACAAACTCCACCTCCCACCGTCAACAACCAATGTCGCCTGAAACGCGCCTCAGGTCACCCTAATCTATCACCTGCGCCGGCAAAGGGGACCAAATCGCAGCAACAAAGAAGGAAGACGAATAAAGCGGCGCCGATTGCAAGCATAAAAACTTAAGTAGGAGTATATAAATAGGGGCATTTCCGAAAACCCACTATTCATCATTGGGTGTATTAGTCTTTATATTGGTTCATAAAGTTTTTCCCGGGGAATATTTCTCATGTTTTACAAGTCCACTTTACAAGCCGTGGCACCCAATTCATTTGAGGCTTGCTTCCTATATCAGATGAATTTCTAATATAACCAACATTAAATAGTATAATTCCAATATTATCCTTTATTAAAAGTTTATAATTTATAAGAACTTTATGGATTCGTAATCCATAAGGTTCATACGGATTGCCTAATCCATATAAACTATACGGATTGTCTGATCTGTAAGGTTCTTATGGATTATGAATCCATAAGAACCTTATGGATTTCGAATTTGTAAGGTTCTTATGGATTATGAATCCGTAAGGTTCTTGCAGATTGGACAATTTGTATGAACCTTATGAATTGGGTAATCTGTATGAATCTTATGGATTATGAACTCGTAAAGTTCTTATGAATTGCAAGCTTTTAATAAAGGGCAATATCGGAATTGAACTGTTTAGTGCTGGATGTATTGGAAATTCGTCTGGTGTGGGAAGCAAATGCCTTCATTTGATATTTTTTCGACAAATTG
>PYAF01000980.1:34848-44985 GCA_007407185.1 Glycine tomentella | reverse complement strand
GATGTTTGAGATGAAAAACTGGATCAGCAGGGGCGTGATAGATGTATGTTTTGTGTGTGAGATGCCTTATATCTGCGATTTCATACATAATGTATCAAGAAAAGCGATTCTGTGCTTCCGCTAAGTTTTATAAACTATGTTTTATGCGCTAATCTGATATTATTAATGATAACACGTCGGAGGCCTACGGGGTGTTACATTGGTCATGCTGAGCAGGACATCAAAAGTTGTTAATTTTTAAATCCCAACGGTTCAAACATGTAGAGTTGTGTTGGGCACCTACTATCAAAATAGGAAGGCGATCCAACGGTTAATGAGTCCGATATTGGGGTTTTACCGAAACAAGTTTTGGGTCAAATTATAAATCATACATTTCTAACATAGATCAAACAGAATTCACATAACCTAACATTCACACCAAGTAGTTGCTCAAGGATAATTTACACAACACTTCAACTAATCTAAACTAAGCAAATACTTAAATAACACTGAAAATACATCAAACATCTATTTTCAGTTATTGAAATTTTAGGGTGTTACAACTCTCCCACTTTTTTTGAAATTTCATCCCCAAAATTTTACTTGACTCAAATAAGGTTGGATAGGCTTCTCACATTTGACTCTCTAGTTCCACGTTGCTTCCTCTCCTGATGCACCTCCCTAGATCACCTTGACCAACAGAATATTTTTTCCTTTTAAGTGCTTTGCTCGTCGATCCTCGATCACAAAGGAAATGTTTCATATGTCAAGTTTTCCTTTACTTGTCGAGAAGCATCAAAAACAATTTTACTAAGCTAATTCTGTAGCACAGAGCTAACCTAGGTCGACTCAAAGACACGATCAATATGGTTCTAGCTTCAAATCATTGGTAATAATAAGGGGGGATTTTTGTCGAACAATTGGTATGCATAAAGTAAAACATGTAAGAACACAAACTAAAATTAAAGAACAATGCAGAAATTAACAAGATTTTGAAGGAGTAAAGTAAAACAGATTAGAAAGCATCAATCCAATTCACCAACCCAAGCTATTCGAATCATCATCATTCCCATAAATTGATTCTACCATGAACATTCATTTAATCTCAATAGAAGCAGTTCAATCAATCCTACTCCTAAATTAATTGAAACCACAACCCTAACTGAAATATCATTTAATTAATCTTGTGATTATCATTCAAAATTAGGACAGAATCCATAATCCTAACTCACTTTCAATCCCAAATGCATTCATAATCATGAAAACGTAATAGAAATTGAAGAAGAAGGTGAATATTCAAGTAGAATTCGAAATACCGAACCGGAACTCCAAGTCTTCCCTTGCTTGAGTTAGATCCTTGGATTGATTAATAATTTAGCCTTCCATGATGATCACCAAGGAAATCCCCATGAAATGAGTGCAGTAAAATAAAAGGATAGCAAGATGAAAATGAAGAAGATGAAGAACAATGAAGAACAAATGAGAGAAAATAAAGAACAAGAGTTTGATCCTAAAAACTTAAGAAAAGGAAATGCAAAACTGTTTTTATTGAAATGTAAAGTGTGGTACCCTCTAAGTTTCACTAAAGTCACTAATATAAATAGTGACTAAGTTCTGAAAATAGAATGGGCCGTCCAACAATCTAATTATTTGCTATTTACAACCATGAAAATCAAATTCGCAGCCCAAAATTACAAGTGCAGAGGTGCTAACTTCAAAGCTTAAAATGACCCTCTAAATGACAGAATTGGCCTCGGGCTATTTCTAGCAAACTTATAGATCATTTCGTTATCTTTCCAGGGACTCCTAGAACACTCCATTTAGAGATCGGTAGCACCATATAGGCCATGTACAAGTCAGATACGTCAAGTGAGCAAAAATCCAAAAATACGCAACAATTAGCAATTAAGTCCACTTACTTGCCTAAGCCAAAAACTGAATTAGAATCGGAAAATAAAGGTCCAAGAGAGGTCAAATAAGCTAAGAAAGATAGAAAAATATTCAACTAAAAACACTCTATTGATAAGTGCCACATTTCAGTAAAACTAGGATTACAATATGGCACTTATCCATTATTTTAATTGAATTAATCATAAGATAACCCTAAAAACCTAGTCGAATGATGATTATGTAAAGGTAAGTCATGCTTTTATGTTTCGAAAAGAGTTCGTCCAAGTAATTGATTCATTTTTGCTAGGTTTAAAGAGTTACGGAAGAAGCAAGATTGCGAAAGAAGGAGCATGGAGTAAATCAAGTAAAAGAAGAAGCATTAAACAGCAAAACAGGCCCATCAGACACCAAGGCCCAACAATTTCTTCAAAGCTAAGTCTTTAACTCGCCCAGGCCACCATTCCATGTGCATTTTGGTCGCCTGGGCGCCCCAAGCAGGCAGGAGCCCAATTCCTATATATATGGGACGAAATTGAAGAGCAGAGCATGCTTTTTCACTCCAATTCTCTCCCTTTTGAGTTGCTTGTTCCATTTTCTTGTTTCTTAGCTTCCTAAGTGAGTGTAGAACTTAGGGAAGTGAGGTTGAGTGACTTTTGTAAGGAGATTCTGCCGAAGAGAGGATCGATGACAAGCTTAGTCGGTGATTTTCTCAAGGAGGTTCTGCCCATATTCGCTTAAGCTTCTCTAAGGATTGGACGTACTCTTCTTATCCCTATGCTCTTTTAATTATTTATGCATTGTTCTATTTCTTGTTTGTGATTTTATTCTGCACCTAATGCTTGATTCTAATTACCCGTTAGTTTCATGAAATTAACCCTAAAGGCGACTGGAAAGTAAATTTAGGGTTTGAACTGAATTTAATCACTCGTTATGTTACGTTGCTAGGAATAGGGCTTAATGTTTCGATCGCATTAAACACGTGATTAAGTTCTTAATGCTTGGGTATTTAATTAAATATGCGAGGGATCGATATTTAGTAAAATATCCATAGGACCGTAATTGCGAGGAATCGAATTAGGGTTACTTATACGCGTGCGACAACAAGAATAGAACATGCATAGGTAAAATCAATTAAAAAGGGATAAGTAAGACGAAATCCAATCCTACATTCACTTGACTTGTATCCGTTTATTTATTTCATTTCCCGTAATCGTTTATTTGTTTTCCGTTATCTTTGTTTTACATTTTCCGCAAACAACAAATGAATCTTCGCCTTTTATCTATATATAACTACTAAAATGTTAATTTTAAATCAACCGACGTAAACTCAAATCCCCGTGGAGACGAACTTTTATAAATTCGAAACTTACAGTGATAACAACAGTACGCTTGCCGTGGTATAAAATCCCTAACATCTATCACCTACATGACACTCTCACTTAGTAAAATGATGCAGTAATTGGTCGAGGTCACCCTATCGTGCACATGCAACTCACCCCCATGGTGATCAGCCAAAGTCACAAGGGAGTTCCAAACCGAGTGATATGCCCCAAGTACCCGCATTTTTATCCTCATGAAAAATCACAGTTACTTACTGGCACCATGATAAGCGTGTGTCGTAGCGCTCCAAAACAATTTAACTATGCTAATTCTGTAGCACAGGATTAACCTAGGTCGACTCAGAGACACTATCAATATGGTTCTAGCTCCAACTCACTAATAACAGGTAAGGGGGGTTTTATCGAACATTTTATATGCGTAAGTAAAACTTGCAAAAACATAAACTAAGATTAAAGAATAACACAGAAACTAACAGAATTGAAAAGAGGTAATGTAAAACAGAATTAAAAGCATCAATCCAATTCACCTCACCAAGCTATTCGAATCATCATCGTTCTCAGAAATTTATCCTATTATGAAAGTTCATTCAATCTCATTAGAAGCAATTCAATCAACTTAACCCCTAAATTGATTGAAACCACAACCCTAACTGAAATATCATCCAATTAATTTGTTATTAATATTGGAAATTAGGAAATGAATCCATAACCTAATCCGCTTTCAATCCTAAAACGCATTGATAATCATGAAAACAGAATAGCAATTGAAGAAGAAAGAGGACATTCAAATAGAATTCGAAATACCAAACCAGAACTCAAATTCTCCTTGTGCTTGGGTTGGATCCTTGGATTGATTGAGTATTTAGCATTCCATGATCATCATCAATGAAAGCCCCATGGAATATTTGCATGAAAATGGAGAATAGCAAAACGAAAATGAAGAACAAGGAAGAACAGTTGAGAGAAAATAAGAGCAAAGGTTTTGATTCTAAAAACTTAAAAAGAGAAATGTAAAAACTATTTTTGTTAATGTAATGTAATGTGTATAAAGTCTGTCCAATGTCACTAATATGTAGTGACTAAGTCTGAAGAAAAGAATGGGCCATGAACAAATCCATCAATTCTAATTATTTACTATTTACAACCATAAAAATCAAATTCGCAGCCCAAAATATAAGTGCAGTGATTCTGACTTCGAAGCCCAAAATGACCTCCAAATGGCAGAATTAACCTTGGCTTATTTTCGACAAACTTGTAGATCTTTTCGTTATCTTTGCAGGGACTACTAGAACGCTCCATTCGAAGTTCCGTAGAGCTCTGTAGGTCCTATACAAGGCAGCTAGGTCAAGTGAGCATAAAATCCAAAAATACGCTACAATTAGCAATTAAGCCCACTTACTTGTCGAAGACAAAAACTGAATTAGAATGGAAAAGTAAAAGTCCAAGAGAAGTCAATTAAGCTAAGAAAGAAAAATATTTAACTAAAAGCACTCCATCACACCATTTATACTATTTTCATGCAACTATGAAGTATGAAACATAAGCATCATCAATGCACTGACCGTTGATAGTTAAAAATTCTAAGCAATCCTTTTCCCTCTTTAGGGATGCTTTTAAAATTTTTAAACCAATCATCTTCCCTCTCCAGGGATATCCAATAGGTCACTGCACCCCCTATGTACATACACAACATACATCCATCATAAAGACATCATCAACATCAACATCATCTTATATTAATATGATCATCAACATAGTCTCATTTCAATATTATCAACATCACAAGAAATTGCATTCCACATATATACATATAACATATGTATGGGATTCACATTCCCCAGGTCTTAAGACAACATAAATCTCATACATTCACAATCCATAATGCCACGAGACTGATTTTTTAGGAAAATTCTAAATTAAAGACGAGAACTATGTTAGACAAAACAAACTTTTAAGGCCATTTAAAATTTAATAAATAATTAAATATAAGAACAAATATAAAATTTTGGGCAGAGTCTACCCTGTAATTGAAACTTTTCCCAAAAAAAATCTAATCATTACAACAACAACATCATTCATCAATAATAAATATATCGCATTCCATTAGTTTAAAACACAATTTTTCTTAAAAACCAGCACATAATAGGGACAGACAAACATGCCCATAATTTGGTTCCATGACCCCAACTATCGTATCAAAAGTTGTAAATAAATATAAACTCCCCTCACCTATCTATATCCCTCTGTTAACTCCTTATAGCGTCGTTTTGAAATCCCTCAAGTTCACGTCCTTTGGTCCAAACACAAAGTTCTATATACCAAATTGAAGATAATTCAGTATAGATTTTGAAGACAAGGTTAATATTAACGTTCGGGGTCAAATACCCATTCAAATTTAAAAGGGGTTAAAATGGTGTTTTGGGAGTCCATATAAAAAAAATGTCATTTTGAAATTTCGATCACAAAAATGACATCAATATTATAAATAGGTAACTTTTACAACGTCTCATTTTCAAAGGTTTTTCAAAGGAAGTGTAAAAAATTCAATAATGGTATCCAAGTCACAAAAGATACTAAGAGAGGTTCAACTAGCTAGGAGAAGACAATGAAGTCATGGTTACGTCGAAGAAACCATGAAAAAATGATTGAAGGCTCCATTCTCTACCGAATTCTCTAGTTAATTTTGAAGATTTCCTTCCGATTAAAGTGTTCCTCTCTGTGCGATGGTCCGGCGGCAAGCAACGACGGCTCGTGGGGTCACCGGTGGTCGTGGATGGTGGAATGAAGGGTTATGGCTTTGGGTGAGGGTTTAGAGAGAGAAAGGGTGAAAAATTATGTTTTCCATGCTGATGGATGTATTCATAAGCTGCAGGTCTCGCTTAGTGGGCTCGTCTCGTTAAGCGTAATTTTCTCTTTGTCTAGAATTACGAGTAGGGCTCTAGTAGCTCTAAGCGGGACATCAAAAGTTTTTATTTTGCAAATGCCAATGCTCAAAACATGTAGAGGTGTGTTGTGCATCTACTATCAAAAGTCGAAGGAGATCCAATGGTTAACGAGTCCAAGATTGGGATTTTACCGAAACATGTTTTGGGTCAAACTATAAATCACACATTTCTAATATAGATCAAACAAATTTCACTTAACCTAACACCCACACCAAGCAGTTGCACAAGGATAATTTAGACAACACTTCAACTAATCTAAACTAATAAAATAATTAAATAACACAAGAAATACATCACACATCTATTTTCAGTTATTAAAATTTTAGGGTGTTACAATTTCCTTCATCATCTTTGTCATAGCTCTCTGTGGTAAGTTTTTTTTGTTTTATTTTTTATCACAATGAAAGAACAATTCGGTTGTGTTCCTCAACCCAGCACACAACAAAATCATACTTCTATTGTATTTTTTGTGAAAACAAAACAAAAGCACAATATAAGTACAATTTCATTGTGTTTCTCAATATAGAACACAACAAAATTGTATTTTCATTGTGTTTTTCAACACAAGTGAGCCTTGAGTAGAGTTGAAGTTGATCTTCCATGGGGGCAAAGTTATGCCCTAACCTAGACACGAGTGAAGACATATGTGGATAGGTCAAGCCTTTCAGGCCTATATGATGTGTAGTACACATCCACTAATAAAGGTGTAGTATATGATGCTAATACTATATGATGCTAAAAATATATTTCATATTTTATAGGCATGGGTATTTAAGCACTTCCAACCATTCCTTGTTGTTAAAAGGCAAATACTTATGATTGCAAGAAGCCACTTATGGCTAAGTGAAGTTCGTAGAAGGGTAGCTACATGGTTGATGTGACCAGGGAGGATTTGAACCAGTTGCAAATAGCTAATATTGTCTAATCCCCATACGCATCACACAAAGCTGCAAACATGTTGAGGACCAAACATACTACTCTAGCTACATCAGAGTTGGGATAGACTTGTCACCATATCTCTCCGATAGGGTTTTGAAGCAATAAGAGTATGTACATGGGATTCCTTTACCCCCCTTGTCCTTTATATGAGAAATGCGGTGAGGCGTGGGACAAGTGAGGATAATATTTGGTGCCCTTGGGCATGGCTATGCCACATACTCACGGGGCTCTATGGGTTTGCACTACGGAGTACTTGCCTTGGAATTACGAGCATTCACATCCATATGTGCTTCTACCATATGAGGGAGAAACACCATGTAGTCTTGTAAGTATTCTGCCACAGCCCTAACCTCATCCATAGCTTGGTGGTGGTTAGCTACAAGATTATGTGCCAGGTGTAGACTACTTGTGTAAAGTAATATAAACAATATTTTCATCATTTTGTTTTCATTTTTAATCAAAAATAATTACTAATTATATTATTAAATATTTATGTAGGATCTATTCTAGATGATGTTAGAGTCCATGCAGAGATTGCTAAACTTGAGAGCTATATCCAAAGGCACAAATAGTCATCAGCTCATACAAAAGATTTTGTTGATGGGAAAAGAGAGTCTTGTAGTTGGGTGCAACTCAAGTGAATAGAGACCGAGGAAGAAAGCCAAGAAAGCGGTTGATCATTGTTATGGGCATTTCTCATTATTATTATTATTATTATTATTATTATTATCATCATCATCATCATCATCATCATTTTATTGTTTTTATATGAACTTATATTTAATAGTTTATCCTTACTTTTTTTATGTTTAAACAACTCATCTCTAGTAATGTAACAAATAATGATATTTCAATTAAATTCATAAAACAAACAATAACAACAGCTAACATAAATAACACTTCTATAGACATGGTTATCAAACTCTTGAGTTAACTCGCTAACCCTTAGAGTTTACAAGTCCACTTACCCTTTGTGAGTTTACTTGTGTGCAAACTCCCTTTTTAGTAGACTCTGGATAAACTTGATATACTCTATGCAAACTTGGTAGAGTCTCGAGTTTATAATTGAGACAACAAGTGATGTATGTCTAAACCCATTAGACAAGAATTTTCCCAAATCTACCTTGTAATGAAACTCAATCTTCAAGCAACTTTCAAGAACACAAGTAATCATCACTTCACGTGAATATGGACAAAGAAAACTTTGTTAGACAGTAATGGAAGATGGAGAAAGGTTAGGGATGAAGATGGAATGACACCATGGAAAAGCTTTCCAATAAGCCTAGGAAGAATCCCCACAATAGCATGAAGCCATTGATAAGAAAGAAGAGGTTCTTACATAAGAACTTGAGAGAAACTTTCTACACAAATTTCAGAATTTGTAAAAGTGACATCCAAAAGTTGGTTACAATAGTTTTTGGGCATCCATATATAGGCCACGAAATTACAAGCAAATGTAAGGGAAATGCAAATTAAAATGAAGCTTTGAAATGCAATTAATGGAGCCTAAATGCAAGCTTCCCTAAGGTGACCTTGGCTGTTCTAATTTCGTGAAATGGTGCAGTATTTTAAGGTTTAAGGTGCAGTTTTCAGCCTCTAAGTGCAGCCCACAATTCACACACAAGTGCACTTACAAAGCTTTACACAAATGCACTAAAAAGCCTTTTTATTACAACTATTTTTGCTTCTAACAAGTGCTGAATTTAATTGGAATTAAATTGAACTTGAGACATTAAAATCCAACCCTTGTTATCCTTAAGTTGGTGCACTTCCTTTTGCTTGTCCAAGTTAACCTTGATGTGGTCTTGAAGTGCTTGGGTTCTAGCTCTTGTCATGGGACCTTTAAAATTCACCAAAGGAAGTGCTTCAAGCTCTCCTTCTAGACCTTTAGCTTGCAATGGACCTTCATCAACAAGTTAAAAAAATTAGACGAAAACGTAGGTTATTTTGGGTTGTTTTTTGTGCTTTTAGGGTTCAACATACCTCCATTTGGCAAATCTTCGACAAATTTCTTCTGAAAATCGGCCAACCGTTGCATACAACTTGATCGATCTTTTACAACTATGTTCCCAAAAGATGAAAAACATATTTCCCTCATCATTGTCGTCTTAAAGCTTCATACAATCGTACTCAATACAACCATCACCTACATACACAGGTTTAATGAATTTAGGACCATTAGGGCATTCAAATAATACCACGTCAAAAGTTGATACCATATCACCATCATAATGCACAACAACAACTCCCTCCATCTTAAACAAATACGGTGAGTATCAACACAATGCATTGAGATGCCTTGAACTACCACTTGTATTTATGAACATCATGTACTATTCTCTTGTGAGTCAATTATCACCAACAAAATAGATGGTTCAAATTGCATTGAGCTCTACAAGGTTACTGTTGGCTTGTTAGTCCATATTAAATATAGTTGTTTTGTGTAGCAGAAAAAGTAGCAATCCAAATTTGCCCTTATAATCACAATATAAAATATTAAATTTTACTTTTAAAATCAAAACACTTTTTATATAAAAAATAAAAAACACAATTGAATCATGATTATGTTGTTTTATAAACACAACAAAATCATAATTTTGTTGTGTTTATTAGGGGTGAAAAAAACACAACAGAATTGTGATTCCATTTTGTTTATTATGGTAAAAGAAAATACCTAACGGAATCATGATTCCATTTTAAATAATACAACAAAATCATAATTCTGTTAGTTTGTCTGGGGTGAAAAAAATACATACAATAAAATTATGATTCTATTGTGTATATTCCACAACAAAAGTATATTTAACGAGGAAGGGTTATTTTGGAAATAAAAAAATTACCCACATGAGTGGTTTTTGAATAACAATATAACTAGTCTAAATAGTAGTTCCCCATCCATTTTTGCTAGTGACCAGCGTGGACTTGTTTCCCTTTTGTCGCAATTTGTCGAAAAAATATCAAATGAAGGCATTTGCTTCCCACACCAGACGAATTTCCAATACATCCAGCACTAAACAGTTCAATTCCGATATTGCCCTTTATTA
>PYAF01000980.1:3199-27585 GCA_007407185.1 Glycine tomentella | reverse complement strand
GATATTTGTATAGTTTTGTACTGTACAGAGAAACTTTGATGTATATTCACCATATTATAGTGTACAGTGTTATGATAGTGACCCTTGATGATGTCACTTTTTAGTTATGCTTCCAAACTGCTTAAACTCTGATTGTTTATTTGCTTGATTGTGATTTGTGTTTGGTAATGACCCTGATTAGTGGATTGGGGCGTTACAGGGTTTGGCGGCAGAAAATTTTTGTGCTTCATGATCACCCAGAGGGAGATCAAAGCCAGCCCTGACAAGTGTATGACGATACTAGAAATGCACAACCTTTCAACGCCGGAGAAGTTCAGAAGTTGAACGGTAGATTGGTGTCTTTGTCTAGATTCCTCCCGAAGCTCGGAGAAAAGGCAAATCCGTTCTATAGGCTACTTAGGAAGACTAAGCCATTCCTATAGGATGAGGCTTGCGAGCAAGCTTTCTTAGCTTTTAAGAAAACTATCGCAACATTGCCAGTTCTAAGTCGACCAAAACTGTAAGTACCCTTGCTCCTTTACCTTTTAGTAGCAAAAGAGGTCATCAGCTCATCCCTTGTCCAAGAAGATGGAAAGCACCAAATACCCATTTATTTTGTTAGTCACGTCCTTCATGATATTGAAAAACGGTACCAAATGATCAAGAAGGAGGCATTAACACTCATAATGTCTGTTCGATGCCTCAGGCCGTACTTTTAAAGTCACCAGATAATTTTCAAGACGGACCACCCCATCAAGAAAGTGTGGAGCAAGCTAGAGCTGGTAGGAAGAATGGTAGCAGGTCCGTAGAATTGTCAAAAATTTGATCTCCAATATGAACCTTCTGGCCCCATGAAAACCTAGTTTGTAACGACTGATGGAGTATTTTTAGTTTAGTATTTTTCTATTCTTATTAGCTTATTTGACTTCTCTTGGAATTTTATTTTCTCACTCCAACTCAATATTGTCTTAGGCAAACAAATGGGCTTAATTGATAATTGTAGCTTATTTTCGGATTTTTCGCGTACTTAACCTATCTTCCTTGTGCAGGACCTAGAGCGTCCTACAGAACTCCAAATGGCACATAAGAGTAGTCCTTGGAAAGATAAGGAAAAGATCTACAATTTTTTCAGGAAAGCCAAGACAAATTCTATCATTTCGAGAGTCATTTTAGGCTTGGAAGTCATAACCTCTACACTTGAATTTTGGGCTGCAAATTGGTGTAATTATTAATTAGTTAAATTAGACGGGCTTAATCATGGCCCATCCTTTCCTACTGACTCGGTCACTATACATTAGTGGAATTAGTTAGTGGATTTTGAAACTTCATTTTAGCACAAACATAATTTGTAGTTTCTTTTAGAAGTTTTAAGAATTAAAATCTTTTCTCTCATTTTCTCTCAACTGTTCTTCATTGTTCTTCACTGTTCTTCAGTTTTCTTCTTTATTTTCATTTCTGTTCTTCCATTTTCTTGCACTAATTTTGTGGGTCTTCCACTGATGATGATCATGGAAGTCTAAACAATCAATCAATCCAAGGATCCAGTCCAAGCAAGGAAGAATTTGAGTTCTGGTTTGGTATTTCAATTAATGTGTTTAGGATTGAAAACGAGTTAGGTTATGGATTCATTTCCTAATTTCGAATTTTAATCACAGATTGTTTGGATGATATTTCAATGAGGTTTGTGGTTTCAATTAACTTAGGAGTTAATTCGATTGAACTGCTTCTAATGAAATTGAATGAACTTTCATAACAAGATCATTATCTGAGAACTATGATAATTTGCATTTCTTGGTTTGGTGAATTAGATTGATGTTCTTTAATCTGTTTTACAATACCTCTTATAAATTCTGTCAGTTTTTATATTTTTCTTCAATTGTAGTTTGTGTTTTCAAAATTTTTGTTTATCGCATGCACTGTTCGATTAAAATCCCCTATTGTTTATTAGTGAATTGAAGTTAGAATCAAATTGATCGTGTCTTGATAACCGATGTCATGTTGCTTCAAAACAATTAAACTACGCTAATTTTGTAGCACAGGATTAACCTAGGTCGACTTAGAGACACAATCACTATGGTTCCAACTTCAATTCACTAGTAAATAACAAGGGGATTTTTATCGAACAGTTTGCATGTGTTAAACAAAAATTGCAAAAACACAAACTACAATTGAAAAAACTAACAGAATTGATTAAAGGTAATGTGAAACAGATTAAAGAACATCAATCCAATTCACCAAATCAAGCAATGCGAATTATCATAGTTCTCAGATAATGATCTTGTTATGAAAGTTCATTCAATTTCATTAGAAACAGTTTAATTGAATTAACACCTAAATTAATTGAAACCACAAACCTAATTGAAATATCATCTAAATAATCTGTGATTAAAATTTGAAATTAGGAAATGTATCCATAACCTAATCTATTTTCAATCCTAAACACATTCATAATCATGAAAATCGAATAGAGGATTGAAGAAGAAAGTGAACATTCATACAGAAATTGAAATACCAAACCAGAACTCAAATTCTCCTTGCATGGGCTGGATCCTTTGATTGATTGATTGATTGTTTAGCCTTCCATGATCATCATCAACGGAAGCCCCACGAAATTCTTGCAAGAAAATGGAAGAACAAAAATGAAAATGAAGAATAGTGAAGAATAATGAAGAACACTTGAGAGAAAATAAGACTTTGGTTTTAATTATGAAAACTTCTAAAAGTCACTACAAAATATGTTTGTGCTAAAATAAAGCGTAGAAATCCAAATAACTAAAATCACTAAAATATTGTGACTGAATCAGTAAGAAAGGATGGGCCATGATTAGGCCCATCTAATCTAACTAATTACTAATTACTAATTACACCAATTCATAGCCCAAAATTCAATTGTGGTGATTCTGACTTCCAAGCCTAAAATGACCCTCGAAATGATAGAATTGACCTCGACTTATCTCTGATAAAATTGTAGATCTTTTCCTTATCTTTCCAGGGACTAAGAGCTCTCTAGCTCCTACACAAGGAAGATAGGTCAAGTAAGCAAAAAATCTGAAAATAAGCAACAATTATCAAATAAGCCCACTTGTTTGCCTAAGGCAAAAGCTGAATTAGAATGAGAAAATAAAAGTCCAAGAGAAGTCAATTAAGATAAGAAGAATAGAAAAATATTAAACTAAAAATACTCAATCAAAATACCTCACACTTAAACTTTTGCACTTCTGGGCAAAACTAAAAGAAAGACTAAGAGAAGAATTTAAACTAAAGTAAACCACAAACTAAAAGAAAGGTAAGAACAAGACATACACATTTTTCAATGGATCCTAACAATGCACAAAGTGAGAAAGATGAAAACTTGAAGAATGATATTAAGGTAACAAACAATCCATGAAGACATGATCAAAAAGTGCAAAGTGAAAAAGCAGTAAAGTTAAAATTAAGAATGAACCAAGGTGGTAGAAATATCTCAAAGAGCAACACTCAACATCTTCTAATGTGTATGGGTTTATGTTTACACTCAAACACCACATGTAACTAGCACATCCAAATTTTGACAAGACTCTAATTCATTCAACTTGAAATACACATGCATCAAAAGATCAAAAGAACTTTATTGGCTTGTAATGTATGGCTTAGGTAAAGGGTGGATAAGAAAAGAATATTTAGGCTAAAACTAAGAGAAAATAGGGACAATGAAGAGTAAGCCAACAAGTAAAAAGAGGGGTAGAAACAAAGAACTTATAAGGATGAAAATGAATCACAAAAACTTTTATTGCATTTTCTTTTTCTTTTTTTTCTTTGCTTTTCTTTTTCCTTGTTTATGCATTTTTTTTCTTTGAACTTTTGCTTTGTAAACTTTTTCTTTTCTTTTCTTTTCTTTCCAAATCAAAACAAAATAAAATATACCCCACACTTGTTTGTAACCCACTCCCAAAACAATTTCAAGGCCCCTTTCCTCCCTAAAGTTAGGATAACATGGTTTTCCACTTTTCAATTTGTAATGAGCTACACAAGAAAGAAAGGTTAAAGACTCAAAAAAGGGTGACAATGGATATCAATGCAAGGATAGTTTTATTTGGCTAGTGGATAAAAGAAAGAAGGCCTAAATCATCTCAATCAAAGCATGTGCAACAAGGAATGCCAAAAGAGGCGAGACAAAACATAGAGTAATCTAGCACAAGGGTGAAATGACACATGAAAAAACATGAATGAAATAATGTGATTCATCCACAAAGGCCCAAAAACTCACAAGGCATAATTCTATCACACATGATCCATCTTAAATTCTATTTCTCAAGCCTATTTATCACTTCAACAATTGCAACAATGATTCACATCAAGCATGAAACCTTTTAATCCAACAAAAATTAGTACGTTTCTTACGAATTATACAAGTTATAAATCCTATGAAAAAATGAAAAAGTGCTTGAATTTTTATTTTTATTTTCTGAATGTAAAAACACAATAACAACCAGACAGAACAAACAAAACAAATACAACAAAACAATAATAGAAACAGTAACAAATACAGACAGAACAGAAAATAGAAAAAGACAGATAAAATAGAAAACAGACTAAAAAATTAAAACAAACAAAATGTAAAAACAGAAACAGAAACAGAAAACATATTTTTTAATCCTTCACCCCACACTTGAAATGCACATTGTCCTCAATGTAAGCATGCAATGAAATGCAAATAAAGAGACAACAAATAAAAGAAGGGAAAAGGAAACTCCCCAAATGTCATTCAAGGCACATCCGCCACAAGCTCCTTCTTCACTTGCAAGCTCTCATGAAATAGCTTGATTTCGTGACCATTCACTTTGAAGACCTAGCCGGTAACTTCATTTTTAATCTCAACTGCACCATAGGGAAAAACATTAGTAATAACAAAAGGTCCATCCCATCTAGATCGAAGTTTACCGAAAATAAGCTTGAGACGAGAGTTAAACAATAAAGCTTTTTGGCTAATATGGAACTCCTTTCTAAGAACCCACAAGTGGTGCCTCCTGCTCTCTGACACTGCTCATAAGTGGCGGTACAGTGATGAGCATCTCTAAACAAAGTGAGCCAATAGAACCCACATTTCAATACCCTTATAGTGGTCCGCTAAGGACCAAAATGACTGCCGGTAGGTGTGCCATGACAAAACTGAAGAATAGACTGAATCTCATGATCTGGCACACACCTGCAGATCACTTGATCACTACCAAACCTCCACAAATAAGGATCATCCCACACATAAAATTTAGTATCACTCTTAAGTTTATCTATTTGAGACCTAGATATATGAGGTGGAACAACAAATGCAACAATGAAATTCACAATGTCAACAAACCAAGGGGTGATATGTGATGAATGCAAGTGCATCAAATGCTTATCAAGGAATTATCCCTAATAGGAAAGGATTCAACAGGTCCCTCAATCCTGCTCAAATGATCAGCAACCATGTTTTTTGCACCACTCATATCCTTAATCTCAATATCAAACTCCTGAAGAAAAATTTCTTCAACATGTACTTCAAAGTTGCATGGTCAGTAAAGACAGTGATATGGGAGCAAAGCAAATAAAATTGAAATTATCTAAAGCAAAAACAATAGCTAAAAGCTCCTTCTCTGTGGTGGTGTAGTTAACTTAGTTTGCATCTATTGTACGTGAAGCATAAGCAATGACATGGGATCGTTTATCAAGTCTCTGTGACAACACAACCCTAAGTGCATAATTAGAGGCATGACACATGAGCTCAAATGGAAGTTCTCAAATGCCACTTAGCAAGGCTGATTAATCATAAAGTCTATGTCCTTTTGGAGAAACTTGGATAATGGCAGTGCAATCTTTCTGAAATCCTGGATGAATCTCCTATAAAAACCTACATGTCCAAGAAAAAAACACATTTCCCACACAGAAGCGGGGTAAGGTAAAGAAATAATAACATCAATCTTAACTTTATCGACCTTAAGACCTCTACTAGAGACTAAATGCCTTAAGACTATACCTTCATGTACCATAAAATAGCATTTCTCAAAGTTAAGGACAAGGTTAATCCCAATACATCGATCAAGAACTCTAGAGACTATCCAAACATGCATCAAAAGATGAACCATAAATAGTGAAATCATCCATAAATACCTCCATGCAACTCTCTAATAAATTAGAAAAAAATACTCACCATGCAATCCAAAACTTTATGTAATCTCACATTCTCATTATACCATTCGTTTCTATCTTAAATTCACTATTCCTTCCATTAGATATATTTTCTAATATGGTTCTTAAGAAAGGATCAGATCTTTGCCTACTTCCTATTTCCTTCAAAAATTCATTAGAAATTTGCAAAGCACCCAACCTTATGTTCACATGCATAGTTTCACACATTAAACTAAGGATATCTGGTCATTTCTGGCCTGAAGAGCATTATGGTAAATTTATAATTCATCCTAGGGGCATATTTGTCATTTCCACCATAAAATATCTAGCAAAAATATTTAAAGGTATTCTTGTCATTTCCAAAATATCCAAGGGCATTTATATAATTTCCATCTTAAAATATCTCACTAAAATATCTAAGGGCATTTTTGTAATTTTCAAAAATATCCAAGGGCATTATCATCATTTTCACCGTAAGGGCATTTCTGTAATTTCTGATTTAAGGAAAGGGTAATATGGTCATTTCTCTTCAAATATTTCCTTAATGTCTCTAATTGATATTTCACCCAATTAATTCAAATATAGACCAGTCAAATTTCTCATAATCTAATACTTACATCAAGAATAATTCATATAACGTATATTCGCAGTTATTGAAATTTCAGGGTGTTACAATTCTCCCCTCCTTCAAAAAAATTTCGTCCTCGAAATTTACTATATCCGAAAAGTGTCGGATATATTGTTTGCATCTCAATTTCTAGTTTGTCTATTAGTTTGAGAATGGCATGCTGAACTTAGTTTCAACTTGGTTCCTAGAGCTTTATGTAAACTTTCTCAAAAATCCGAGTGTAAGTCTAGGTTCTCTATCAGATATAATACTAGAAAAACTTTATGTAATCTCACATTCTCATTATACCATTCGTTTCTATCTTAAATTAACTATTCCTTCCATTAGATATATTTTCTAATATGGTTCTTAAGAAAGGATCAGATCTTTGCCTATTTCCTATTTCCTTCAAAAATTCATTAGAAATTTGCAAAGCTCCAAACCTTATGTTCACAGGCGTAGTTTCACACATTAAACTAAGATTTCTAAACTGTTTTCCATTTCTCTAATCATCAATGCAGATATCATCAAAGATTTCCTACTTAAAGCATCCGCTACCACATATTTAATTCCTTTTGATTAAACAAATATTTCAAACTCTTATGATCACTAAAAACCTCAAAATGAAAATCATACAGATAGTGTCTCTAAATTTTCAACGTAAACACCACAGTTGCTAATTCTAAATCATGAGTAAGGTAGTTTCTCTCATGGGCTTTCAATTGCCTAAATGCATAGACTATTATCTTTCCATTAAAACACCTCCTAAACCCATTTTGGATGCATCACAATATACTACAAAAGGTTTTTCTATACCTGGCAATACTAACACAGGTGTTGTCATCAATTTTTCCTTAAGGGTTTTAAAACTATGCTCACACTGGGCATCCCATACAAAAACTTGATCCTTACAAGTCAGCTTGGTTAAAGGTCTATGATTCTTTAATAATATCCTGCTAAACCCAGAAACTTCTAATCTCAAACACAGACTTAGGACTTTCCTACTTTAGAACAACTTTTACCTTAGAAGGATCTACAGCTATACCACTTTGGAATATCACATGTCCTAAGAAACTCAATTTCTCTAACCAAACTCACACTTGGAAAACATGGCATAAAGTTGTTGATACTTAAGGGATTATAGCACAATCTTCAAATGCTCCTTATTCTCTTCTTTAGTCTTATAATATACCAAAATATCATCTATGAATATTTTCACAAAACGATCAAAATAGGGGTGAAAGATCTTATTCATATAATCCATAAACATACCAGGGCATTAGTCATATCAAAGGGCATAACTAAATACTCGTAATGACTATAACGGGTTCTAAAGGCAGTCTTTGAAATATCCTCAGATTTCACATGGATCTGATGGTAACCTGACCTAAGGTCTATCTTGCATACATGCTCCTACCAATTGATCCATAAAGTCATCTATTCTAGGAAAAAGATACTTATTTTTAATTGTCCAACTAACAATAGTCTACACACAACCTCATGGTCCCATCTTTCTTCTTTACTAACAAGACTAGTGCTTCCCATAGAAACACATTAGGTCTCACAAACTGCTTATCCAACAGCTCTCCTAGTTGTTTCTTAAGCTCAACTAACTCTATAAGAAACATCTTGTAAGTAGCTACGGATATGGGTCCAACACCATATATTAAATCTATAGAAAACTCTATCTCTTTCAAGCGGTAGACCGAATATATCCTTAGGAAACACTTTTGGAAATTCTCCAACAACAAGGAGGTCACCTAGAGAAACCTTGGTCTCTACTTCCAGGTTAGACAAAATCATGTACACTCGAACATTTTCTCTCAAGGATGATAAAATTTGGTTGGTAGAGATAGACATCTTATCATCACTCATCTCAAGATTACCAAACACCAACATTTTAAAACAATTCAACAGAACATGGTTGGAAGATAACCAGTCTATACCCAGAATAACATCAATTTGTCTGAGAGGTAAACAAATCAAATCAACACAAAATTTTCTATCATAAATTTCCACAAAACAATTTAAACATACATCAGAAATCCAAAACATACCCACTAGTTGGGATCTCAACCACAAGCTTATCATTCAAAGAAGACACAGAGAATTTAAGTTTCTCCACTCACAAATAAAATATAAACGAATAGGTCACACCGGAGTTGAATAGCACAAGTAACCAAATACCATATTTTCCTTGGTAATGGGGAGAGTACCTCAACAATTATTCAATCTTAACTATATACTCAACCATAATCATAATCCTTTGCTTAAGCTCTACGAGTTCCATCACTTTCTTGTTTCTAACATCCTCAAGAAAATATTTCTCCAAAAATGACCTCTTAAAGGTTCCCCAAGTCACAACTTGATTTTCACCCTCAAATCTTGGAAAACGTCAACTATTGTACAATCATTCTTACTAGTCATCACTCCTTTACACATACCAAATAATACAATTCTACGTCCACTCAATCATCATAAAGAGTTGATACCTAGAAAAATCACCTATCATTCTCTTATTTGTATTTCTAGCTGCTTGCCATAATGCTCCTTTGCAATTCACAAATTATCCAGGTGGCCAGTCTGCTAACTCATGAATATGCATTGAAACTTATGGTATAACAGACATCAAAATTACAAACATGTTATTACCACACCAAAAAAAATCTCCATGACCTATGCATCGCAACATCAAATGTACCACAAGTAAGGTTAAACCACCATATCTTATTCAAGTAAGATCATTACCAACTTAGGCATAACCATAGAATATCCTCGAGCAACAGAAAATTATATTAGTAATCTAACTAATAATCCACAATTTATCTTTTAAATAATTTCTAATTCCTTTAAATCTTCACAAGAAAAGATTAAAACCTAGTATGCATCTTAATTTTCCTTTCACCTACCACCTCACTACTTAATCTTCAAAATTGAATTCCTCTAGTATTTAAACCATTTATTTGCATACCATTCATTCTCTATTTCTAAAATTAATGCAAAATATCCACAAAATATGACAAAACCTCCCAAATATCATCAAAACCACTCTCCAAAGATCATCAAATGTAACTCCAACATCACTAATATTCCAACTTATAGATCATCACCTATCTTATGGTTAAAATCAACATTTTCTTATCTCAAAATAACCATCAAATGACATGAATTTTAAGCCTAAATGATAACCATAAATCTGCCCACCTAAGCATATAAATTAATCCAATATTAACAATCCAAACAATTAGCAGGCAGTCAATTAATCCAAACCTCAAACATACAACAAGCAACCACCTAATGCACAGAGAAACACAGCAGACTCATAACTCATCGGCCGAAAGGTTCAACCTAGCTCTGATACCACTATTGTAACGCCTCAAATTCCCATTTTATGTTGTATTATTCCTCTTGTGAGGAGTAAAGAAGTCTCATTTCTCTGATTTAGAGAAGTTACTTAAGAACTATGAATGCAAGAAACTTCTACAAATCGGGTGTGTTTAGCAAATTTTTATGAAAATACTTTTTCTCTTGTAAATAAAATAGCAAACTAAGGTTTACCAATGACCGATTTCAAAAGGTTTCGTCACTAATTAATATTTAAAGGTTCGGTGTAATATAAAATACAATACATTCCAATATTTGTTCTAATACATATTGCAAACAACTCAAATATTTCATCATAACAAAACATCTTCAATCAAACATCTTTAACAAAGTCCATATCTTCAGTAATCAGCTTGCCAATCTTTTACTGTTCATCTGCTCGCCCAATTAAATTGAGGTCATAGCAAGTGTCAACCACAGACACAAATATACAGGGTAAATTTATGATAAACATAATTTAAGTAACAGAACATAATTAATATGCAAATATTTATAACATCATCCATAAAGATGCATGATTCTTTTAGACTCTTATCATGATGCATGATTCTCTTGAACTCTTGTTTTGGTACCAATAGTCAAGATAGCCCTATCCCAGTGGCACAAAACCAAAACGATCAGTCAGCGCGTCACAGTGTTGCAACAGGATTCTCACCCACACTCATGTGATCATCATGGGTGGCGTGATTTCCCCACTGCCGAATCACCCCCCAGCTCAGACTTCTCTTATCTGAACGCTCGAACTCAGTTCCTGCAGCTATCTGACACACCTCCTCTTGAGGCAACTCTTATACACACCTCCTCTTTGAGACAACTCTTTATATACACTTCCACTTTGAGGCAACTCTTATGAGACAAATGAAACTTATACATAACTCATTCATTTTATTTTCAACCTCAGTTCTCAATTATTGTCTCATATATTCCATTTAGAAATCCAACATAAATAATTTAAGTATAGAAATTTATACAAATACTCATCAACACATGAACTTCATAGAGATTCATAAGCTTATTACCCAAGTACACAACATATTACCTATGTATAGAAACACTCAACAACACATGACACTTCATTTAAGAACTCCATCATGTATTATAACTCAAGTTCAATAATTTCTCAAACACAAGTCATACAAAACTTCAAGCACTTATTCAAACACAACAACACTTTAAACACTTAAACTATCTTTATCATAAAGCTTCCCTATACATACCTTATAATCTTTTTTTTGCTAAGCTTGTTTAATTCCTCCTAGCTAACCCTTCTTCACGTGGTTTCTCTAAGATGGTGGGGTCTTTCCTATTTGATTTAAGCTTTGAAAAGAAGAGAATGAAAGTGAAATGAAAAGGGAGATGAAGGTAGTTCACGTGTAGCTTTTGTAGAAAAGGAGTGGTTTTGAAAATGACTTGCCTTTAGGGCCCCCCTTCCTTCCTTTATATAGTAGTTGGAAAATAATTAATTATTCATGGACATATTTGCCCTTCCTAACTAATTTCCCTCATTTAGTTTCACTCTAACTTAGTTTTCTCTTATTCCATTAGGTTATAACTAGATTCATTATTATCTTTTTACTTTATAGAAAAAATCTCATAAGTCATAATAACCTTACTTTACACTTGGCTACCACTTTACAAGTGTCCAAGCTCTTGAATCTTCTCAATTCCTCTAGCTTTCACGTGGACTTTGGAGAATGAAGGGTAATCTTGCTTCATTTCATATTATTTTGTGTATATATATCATTTTTGATGATGAAGAAAAATCCAATTTCCTTGTGGCTTTACACATGGTATTTTCTAGTAAGAAGTCATGTTTGATTTGAACTCTTCTACCTAAAGATAATAATAACATTCTAGAGTTTTTAGAAACTGTCTTCAATGACAGTTAAAATTACTTACAAGCAGAGTGATACACAACCTTGCATACGAGACTGCTTTTATTTTAATTCTGATTGGTCTGTACTATTTTTTATCATCAAAATTACTAAACCATTTTATTAAATAAATCTGAACACCCCACAATTTAGAGAAAATTCTATAGATTCTATTTATTATTTTTCCATATTATTTTTCCATATTTTTCCAATGCTTGATTTCTTTTGACTAATGTTTCAAAGTTGTCACCTTCTAAAATTCATAGAAATTCTATTTTAGAGTTTCTTGTCACAAACTATTTTGATATTCTGCCAGTCAAGAGTATTCTGTAATTTCATCAGGTTCTCACAAAATCTCTAAGGATATCTGGTCATTTATGGCCTGAAGGGAATTATGGTAAATTCATCATTCATCCTAGGGGCATATTTGTCATTTTCACCATAAAATATCTAGCCAAAATATCTAAAGGTATTCTTGTCATTTCCAAAATATCCAAGGGCATTTATATAATTTCCATCTTAAAATATCTCACTAAAATATCTAGGGGCATTTTTGTAATTTTTAAAAATGTCCAGGGCATTATCGTCATTTTCATCGTAAGGGTATTTTTGTAATTTCTGATTTAAGGAAAGGGTAATATGGTCATTTCTCTTCAAATATTTTCTTAATGTCTCTAATTGATATTTCACCCAATTAATTCAAATATAGACCGATAAATTTCTTATAATCTAATATACTTACATCAAGAATAATTCATATAACGTATATTTGCAGTTATTGAAATTTCAGGGTGTTACAAGAAGAGGGTGATGAGGGAGGAAACCAACTAGGAGAAGCTGAGGAACCACAAGAAGAACCTGCATCATCTACACCTCGATACTAACATTTTGAATCCTTGATGATTCAAAAGATGGATGCCCTATGTTCTCTTCATCATGAACAAAGAGATGAAGTTTATTCTTCATTAGAAGAACTAAAGACTAGAGTAAAGAACATAGAATCCAAGATTTTCAGAGATGAATCTAGGGATATGAATTAGTTCTAGTCTTAGTTTATGTTATGTTTTGAATTCTATCATATTTGTTTCAGTTTGTTTTTTATTTCATGGTTGATGTATTTGGTTTGCTTTATGATTAATGAAATTGCTTCTATTTCCTTTTCTATTTGTCTACTTACGTCTATTTTTGAATTTGATATGCCAAATAGGGGGAGTAGATAAATGAATTAAAAGGGGGAGTAGATAAGTAAGATAAATGAATGAATGAAGTGAATTGCTATGATAAGCTTGAAATGCTTAAATCAAAATATTCTAAGAAACTCAGGGGGAGTTTGTATAATAGACTCAAGGGGAATTAGTCTATAAATACTATATGAATGCCTGAATGCTTTTAAATCAATCAAGTTATGATAATGCTTGATCTTTCCAAAAGCTGAGAAATTTTCAGGTTACATATCTCTTCATTTGAAGCATGTTTCATCAATTAACTTTTGATATTTTACATGCCCAATCTAATTGATGGCATATCTAATTTTTGTTAAAGCTTAGTTCAATTGATAAAGCCTTATAATCCTCATTAGCTTTAGATAATTCATGCATTCATACATACATTTGTTTAGATATAATCATGTGGTAATAAGAAATTTGATAGAAATTCATAAAGGCAACTTGGATTTTATAAAAATAGTTTCTCACTAATCGATTACATAGGTGATATAATCGATTAATTGCATGTGCTTTCCGGATATTGCCTTATGAACATTTTAATCAATTACCACTGATTTGTAATCGATTAAATAAGCTTAACACAAAATTAGAACGTCTTAGTGATAATCGATTATTTTGAGAAATAATTGATTACATAAGATTCAGCATAAATTTACACGGCTTGTTCATCTGGCTTAATCGATTACCAGATGGTCGTAATCGATTAAATATGCATTGATCAGTTTTAGATATGGTCTGTGATAATCGATTAAATGGGAACTTAATCGATCACTTGTGTGTATTAGAAAACTGAGTTCATCTGGAATAATCGATTACAAGATGACTTAATCGATTATTTTGTTCTTGACAAATTTCCATATTCCTGATGAACACTTTAATCGATAATCGATTACAATAGTTAAAATAATCGATTACATTGACGAAATAATCAATTACAGTTAGTTATATCTGTTTTTTTTATAAATAGAACAATTTAGTCTGAGTTATTCATTAAGTGAAAAACAGAGATACTCGTACATACCTTGTGATAAACACTTTCTAAAGCTCTCAAGAGTATTCAAGTCTGAATTTAGTGAGAAAATCAAATATGATGAGTATCATGGAGAGTTACACGTGTTTCTAGTCATAATTTTCAAGGATTGATGACTTGTTCAAGCTAGTGTCAAAGAAAGATTCAAGAAAGAGTATTATTCATCTATTGCATATATTCTCAGGTTGTTTGAATCATTCATATCATTGAATTAGCTGAGGATTAAAAGGTGATATCTTTCTTTAACTCTAAGCTTGATGTTTGATTGATATTTGTTTTGATATTGTGTTGTATTTTCCATATAACATTTTTAAAGCTTTTACTATAAAGGTTTCCTAGTGGGAAGAATAAAGAGGGGATCTCTGGTTCTTGGTCTTTTGAAAAGTCTATAGGGTATAGATTTTGAATTTTACCTAGGGTGGGTAAGAGAGATCAGTTGTAAGCTTGTAAAGAACAGATATTTGTTATAGTGGAACTCTGACCAAGATTTGGTTAGAAGAAAATCAGATGTAGCCTCCGGGGTTAAGAGTTGAACCAGTATAAATCTTTTGTGTTTTAAGATTCTGTTTGTATTTCATTATATTCTTGAAGTATAGAATTTGTTCATTATACAAAATTGGTTACAGCACAAGAGTGGTTTGATTGGTGAAGTAAATTGATTTTCTAATTGGTTTTGAAAGATACAATCTTATTGAAAGTCTTTCACTGTTATAAATTTTGAAAGAAAATTTTAAAACTCTGAGGTAAAACCAATTCATCCCCCCTCTTGGTTATTTGCATAAGTGCTCATTATATTTTCATATTTAAGGTGCTCAGGTAGTGACTTCAGCTCCAAGGGAGGTGGTTGAATGGTGGAAGGCAAGGAAAAGGTTTTGGCTGAGGGAAGGGAGATAGGAGAATCAGAACCTATATGTGTACCTGCAACACAATTAGAGTGAAGTGCGGAGGAAATCTCCACACAAATACTACACAAAACATCAGAATCATCACAAGTACAATTACAAGAACCAAGATCAAAATCAGAAAAATCAGAAAGTAAATCAGAAATATTTAAATCAGAAAGTACAATTAATGGAGGCTCCAAGGTCACACATGGCATCTGCAAAAGTACAATCTCCAATGGTGCAAGGGACAGTGAAAGTGCCAGGATCCTATCACTTTTGTGGCAACGTGGATAGTGGAATGACATTAACAGTTTTGACCTGTATAAGTGCAGAACATTTTTGCCCATCGTTACTTGTTCATTTCCCTTCAGCTTCCTCTTATGGGTGCATAAATCTTTTAAGAACTTTGCATGTTTTGGAATTTGTTTGATGGCATCCAAGAGGGGAATGTTGGAACATTTTTGCCCATGTTTACTTGTTCATTTCCCTTCAGCTTCCTCTTATGGGTGCATAAATCTTTCAAGAACTTTGCATGTTTTGGAATTTGTTTGATGGCATCCAAGAGGGGAATGTTGACTTCCACCCTCCTTAAAATCTCAAGCAGATCAGAATCAAACACCACTTTCTTTGTAGAAATGGATCTAGAAGGAAAAGGTAGATGAATATGGGTTGGTGTAGAATCTGTTTTGGCACCATCATCAATTTTTTTACCAGCATCAATTTTAGCACCAGCATTTGGAAGCTCTGTGCCACTCCTCAAGGTAATAGCACTCACATTCTTTGGATTAATAACTGGTTGTGCTAGAATGTTGCCAGAATCTTGCTGATGCATTTTGTTGACAATTGTAGCTAATTGTCTAATCTAAGGTTGGAGGTCTTGGATGGTGGCGCTGACATTCTATTGAAACTGAATGATGGTGGTTGCCATTTGCTTCATCAAGTCCACCAAAGAAGGTCCAGAACTAGTCTACACAGGTTGTGCAGGAATAGGTGCAAGTGCAGGCTGTTGGAACTGTGGTTGTTGTCTGAATGGAGGAGCTTGGTATTTGCTGGTGGACGGTTGATATTGCTGCTGTTGAGGTCTGAATGGCTGCTATTGTTGTGTCTGCTATTGAGATTTTGGACCAGGACCATACCTCAAATTCGGGTGATCTCTTCAACCAAGATTATAAGTGTTGGAGTAAGGATTATACTATTGTTGAGGTTTGAATGGTTGTCCAAGTTGTAAGGAAGAAACTTCAGCAGCTTGTTCTGTTTCTTGTAGAGTAGGACATGCATCTATTGGATGATTAGGTGTACAACAGATACTACACAGCCTTAGTTGATTGACTGCCATCATGTTCTGGTGTTGTCAACTCTGTCAGTTTGTTCTCCAACCTCTGGTTATCAACAACCATAGAAATAGAAACTTCATTTGCAGTAGCCTTGGATGTTGCAGCACCTTTAGTACCAAATTGTTGATAATTGGCTGCAATGTTAGAAATCAACTGTCTTGCAGCAACAAGAGTCTTGTCCATCAAAAATGCCTTCACTGGCTGCATCTATCATACTCCTATCTATCAACATCAAGCCTTCATAAAAATACCGGATCAATGGTTGCTCATGATTTGATTGTGAGGACATGTAGCACACAACTTGTTGAATCTTTCCCAGTACTCATACAATGTCTCTCCAGGGAGCTGTCTTATGCCATAAATTTCTTTCCGGATGGATGTTGTTCTTGATGCAGGAAGAATTTCTCCAAAATTTTCTCTTCATATCTGTCCAAGTGTTGATAGGATATGGTTGAAGATACAATTAGTCCTTAGCCACACCATCCAATGAGAATCAAAATGCCTTCATCTTCACATAATCCTCATGAATGTCATGTGGTCGCATGGTGGAACCTACTACATGAAACTCCTTGAGATGCTTGTGTGGATCCTCACCTGCAAAACCATGAAACTTTCGAAGCAAATGAATCAGTCCAGATTTTAGCTCATAACTAACCTTCGTCTCATGATATTGAATACACCAAGGTTGGTAAACAACATGAGGTGTAACCAATTCCTGAGTTAGGTTGTTATCAGCCATTCTATCAAGAAAAGTTTCAGAATCAAGATGTTCAAAAGGATTAGAAATAAACTCAGAAACAGAATACACTATACTACTATCTAGAACTACACTATCAAATTCATCTAGACTAATATTATTTCTGCTTAATCTATGAAATGTCCTATCTATCTCAGGATCATTTGAATGCAAATCACTTGGTGTGGACCTAGTCAAGCACAATTCAACTCATAAGGGACAAAAACATAGAAATCACAAAAATGTCAGACAAATACTCTACAGGACACTATTCACAATATCAGCTGAAATGAAATAGAAAATGGAAAACTACCCCAAAATTTTTTAGAAAAATATAAAAACACCACAGTAAATATCTAAAAATCATGCTTGATTTTTGTAATTTTTTTGGTGATTTTTAAAAATCATGAAAACACAAAATAATCATGAAATTGAACATTCATATAGAAATTGAAATACCAAACCATAACTCAAATTCATAATCATGAAAATCGAATACAGGATTGAAGAAGAAAGTGAACATTCATACAGAAAATTGAAATACCAAGCCAAAACTCAAATTCTCCTTGCATGGGCTGGATCCTTTGATTGATTGATTGTTTAGCCTTCCATGATCATCATCAACAAAAGCGCCACAAAATTAGTGCAAGAAAATGGAAGAACAGAAATGAAAATGAAGAACAGTGAAGAACAATGAAGAATGATTGAGAGAAAATAAGAGAAAGAGTTTTAATTCTGAAAACTTCTAAAAGTCACTACAAAATATGTTTGTGCTAAAATAAAGTGTAGAAATACAAATAACTAAAATCACTAAAATATAGTGACTGAATTAGTTGGAAAGGATTGTTGATTTGAGGGGGAGTTGCTTGAAGCACAAAGAACATTGATTCAAGAAAGGATTGTTTTGACCTTTCAACATGCCCTTGAATCATTGAAGAAAAGCTTGTGATCAAATGTAAAAGGAAGGAAGTTTTCTGATGATCCAATCATTGCATTCATATCATTCATAAGTTTGATAATTAAATCACAAGGCATTAGTAAATTGTTTTAAGTTTTTGAAATAAACTAAGTGTTTTTGGAAAAATAGCATTTCACTGGCTTAATCGATTATATCAGGCAAAGAATCGATTATTTTGTTCTTGATGTTTTCTGAAAAATTTTTCAAGAACAGTTTAATCGATTACATTATCGGAATAATCGATTATTTTGGCTTTGATCACATATAATCTTCCTTGGTGACCTTTTTAATCGATTACCACCAAGCTGTAATCGATTACATAAGATAATTAGAAAATACCATATCTCTGGTTTAATCGATTACCAATTATTGTAATCGATTATGTAGTTCAAACATATTTTTCATAGTGCCAGATTTAATTGATTACCAATTATTGTAATCGATTACGTAGTTCAAACATATTTTTCATCATGCCGGATTTAATCGATTACACATCGGAATAATCGATTAAATTGTTCGTTATAGTTACCCAGAATCATTATGAACGGTTTAATCAATTACAGGAGCGCTTTTAATCAATTACAGACGGTTACAAATATCACTATAAATAGAACCCATGCTCAGCTGATTTCCTAACTTGAGTAATTCATATTCTGAGCATTCTAAGGCTTTCTAAACATTCTCTAAGTGATATTTCTGAGCTCATTGACTTCTTGCTTCCATAAAACTCTTATGGGTCTTTAAGGGATGAGTGAAGCAAGATTTTCTCTTTTCAAAGCTTAAGGAAAGTTATGTTCTGAGTTTGTTTTCTGCATTCAACCTGGGGAAATCATTCTTATGCATATCATTCTTTGGATCATCAGGTGACCTCTTTCCTTATTTTTTGAAGTTGTAATTCTCTTTTGAATTTTGTGTTGGTTTGTCTATTGTAAATGAGTTTCTTGCTTGTAATCTAGAGATAGTGTTTCTCTAGGGGGTTTACTGAGTAGTGTTCTCAGTTTGGGTTGGTCTCTAAGAATCTAATAGTGTTTTAGATTTCTGAACTTTGCCTAGGGTTGATAAAGAGAGGCTTGTAATAACTTGTAAGAACTAAAATTTACAATAGTGGAATTCTACTCTAGTGTTGAGTAGAAGAAAACTGGATGTAGCTTCATAGTGTTTGAAGTGAACCAGTATAATTCTCTTTGTGTTGTTTTAATTCTGCATATTTGGTTGAATTTATCTTTCTTGCTTGTGATTTCTTGTTATCTATCAAATTCTTGAAGCATTACATTTCTTGGATTGAAGTTTGGATAAAGGTTCTTGGTTACAAAAGTGATAAAGATCCAAAAAGGGAAAAACTCTGATTTTGATCAAGAAAATTTTTAAATTACCATGTCTAACCAATTCACCCCCCCTCTTGGTTAAGTGTGAAGTGTTCCCATATTTTACAAGGATGGGCCATGGTTAGGCCCATCTAATCTAACTAATGACTAATTACACCAATTCGCAGCCCAAAATTCAAGTGCAGTGATTCTGACTTCCAAGCATAAAATGACCCTCAAAATGACAGCATTGGACTTGGCTTATCTCTGATAAAATTGTAGATCTTTTCCTTATCTTTCCAGGGACTACTCATATGTGTCATTTTGTGTTTTGTAGATCTCTTTAGGTCCTACACAAGAAAGATAGATCAAGCAAAAAATCAGAAAATAAGCAACAATTATCAATTAAGCCCACTTGTTTGCCTAAGGCAAAAACTGAATTGGAATGAGAAAATAAAAGTCCAAGAGAAGTCAATTAAGCTAAGAAGAATAGAAAAATATTAAACTAAAAATACTCAATCATGTCTCTAAGTCAACCTAGGTTAATCTTGTGCTACAGAATTAGCGTAGTTTAATTATTTTGAAGTGGTGCAACATTGATCGAGATCATACTCGGCCAAATTAATACAGTTTAAATGTAGTACTAGGAAGTGACTCCTAGGTCGTCTCTCAAGGATCAATTGTCTACGTTAGGGATTGAAAACGTGTATTGGGGGGGGCGGGTTTGGCAGAATGCAAGAATCTAAATTAAAACAGAAATAACAATTAACTGCAGGGATTTAAAACAAGTCAGACCCTTAGAACAGATTGCGCCTCTAATATCCTTGGTTCACGAAAGATAATTTGTCCTACTTAATCCTCATCAGTCCAGATTAATCAACTAAGCGAAGATTAACCTAAAACTTCATTACACGAATTAAGCAAACGTGAACCTCGTCAGGGCAAGCCCTCAGGATTAAGCAACCTGAGATTACTGAATCAATCAATACCAGAATCATTAAGCATGACTCTGATTCGAAAAATACAGAACAGAAACCCAACAAGGAAGAATCAAGCAGAAAACGAATTTCAAAAACAGAGAACCTCCATTAAAGAATTTGCAATTTGTCCTAGGGTCCAACCCTAGGATTTAGCCTTCCATTAATTCGAAATTAACAACAGAAACATAAATTGGAACGAAACTGAACATAACGAAAACCTAAATACTGGAAACGAAAATAGCAACAGAACACACTGAAACGAAATAAGCAGAAAACGAAAATGAACTTAGAGACTTGAAACAGAAACGAAAATAGGCATTGAAATTGAAACGCGAATGTATTCTGAAAACAGAAAATCCAGACAGAAAACGAAAAAAACCCTAAAACTGCAGAAAACGAAAATGCTAAAACCCTAAAGGAAAACTAATGAAAATTAGTGTGTTGGCTGGTGGTCTCTGCATGGGCACAGTATCCGAAATATATAGAAACTGACCTAAACGAAAAATGGGCTTTTCCTAATAGTTTTGGCCCAAAAACGAAAATAAAATAAAACGAAAAATAAAATGCTGATGCCACATCCCAATCTTCAAGTCCATGCATTAATTCCAAGCCCATTTGATTATTAATCTGCCCTGAAATTAAAAATTGGAATAATTAAACTTAAAATAATCCAAATTAATTAAAATCTGAATTATCGATCTAATTAAGTCCTAAATGAGAAACAATGCAAAATATAAACGATTAAGCACAAGTTAGGGATTAAAATGAGTACAGAAAGATGAGTAAATAGTGATAAATAGTGACTCATCAAACATCAGTTATCAAAACTGGCATCGTTGCCGAGGAACGAACTCGGGTCACTAGCGTGATAGGCAGGAATACTTACCACTATATCACTACTCTAAACTTATAATTTTCAATTATTAATGAAAACTCATTAATTTGATTATGAAAATGAGAGTAAATTTTTCGCGATACTACACTCACTAGACATCACACAAATACATAAATAAATAAATATACATATATCACTGAACCATTATATGTCATTCACATGTCAGAACCTAGTTTAGTTTTTGTATGTATTTAAGCTTGGAATTTACATGCCCAACCAAAAAGAGTCAAGGAACCAACTAAAAGAGTTGATAACAAAACACAACTCTTTTACAAAATGAATTCCATCGTTACGACGTCGGCTTGGTGGCTCCAACAAAAGGATCTCTCTCCAATATTACCTATTGCTACTCATTTGCTCCCATGAACGAAGGTTCACGATCATCATCAGTACCAACCACACAATACAACATTGCAAGGGTGAGTTTATTATACAAGATCAATATTTATCAGATACAATGATTAGCAAGAAAACAATAATGATAACCACAATCATTCTCAGTAATCAATTAGTTCAACACACACTCAACAAACTAGTCACACTCAACAAACTAGTCATCAACTTTTTCCACAATTCAAATCAATTATGCTCAGAATGATGCATGCACTTGACTCAACTCTTATAATGCAATGTGGTAGCATTCCTCAAGAAATAGCCTAAGCGTACCCACATGACACTCTCACTTAGGAAAACGACGCAGTAGCTTGTCGAGGTTACCTTATCGTGCACATGCCGCTCCCCCCCATGGTGATCAACCAAAGTCTCAAGGGAGTTCCAAACAGAGTGATATGCCCCCAAGTACCCGCGGTACTTACTACCACCATTCTATTTCCATGCAATTATGAAGTATGAAACATGGGCACCATCAATGCACTAACTGTGGATAGAGACCGAAATTCTAAGCAATCTCTTCTCCTCTCCAGCAATGCTTAAAATTCGTAAACTCTTCCTCGCAAGGATATCCAATAAGTCATGCACCCCCTATTCACATACACAACATACAAACATGGACTTATCAATGCACTGACTGTGGATAGAGACCGGAATTCTAAGCAATCCCTTTCTCTCTTCAGGAATGCTTAAAATTTGTAAACTCTTCCCCGCAGGGATATCCAATAGGTCACTACACCCCCCATGTACAACATACATCCAACACGATGACATCATCAATGTCAACATCATTTCTCATCTATGTCATCATCAACATCAATATCATCTCAATCTCAATATCATCAACATCAATATCATTTCATTTCATTTCAATATCATCAACAAGATCAATATCATTTCATTTCATTTCAATATCATCAACAACATCAACATCAACATCATTTCATTTCAACATCATCATCATAAACATCAATATCATCTCATATTAATATAATTATCAACATAATCTCATTTCAATATTATCATCAACATCACAAACCTCATTCATTTACAATCCATATTACTACAAGACTGGTATTTTAGGAAAATTCTAAATTAAACAGGAGGACTACAATATAGAAAACACACTTTTATTCCCATTTAAAAATTTAATAAATAATTATATAGGAGAACGTATTATAAAATTTTGGGCAAAGCCTCATCTGCAGTTAAGACTTTTCCAAAAATCCAATCATTACAACAACGACATCATTCACAATTTTATCCATCAATAACAAATTCATCGCATCCCATTAGTTAAAAGCACAATTTTTCTTGAAAACGAGCACAGAACAGGAACGAACATACATCAATAATAAATATATCGCATCCCATTAGTTTAAAACATAGTTTTTCTTGAAAATCAACACACAACAGGGACAAACATACATCTCCATAATTGGGTTCCTTGACCCCCAACTATGGTATCAAAAACTGTAACCAAACAATAAACTCTTCTTACCTATCTATCTCCCTCTGTTAGTTTTGAGATCTCTCAAGTTCACGTACTTTGGCCCAAACACAGAGCTCTATATACCAAATTAAAGATAATTTAGTATAGATTTCAAAGAAAAGGTTAACATTAATATTTGGGGTCAAATACCCACTCAAATTTAAAAAGGGGCTAAAATGGTGTTTTGGAAGTCCACATTAAAAGAACATCATTTTGAAATTTCAATCACAGCAATGTGACCGAGGCTAAACAAAGGTCACAAAAATGACATCAATATTATAAAAAGGAAACTTTTACAACGTCTCATTTTCATAAATGTAAAAACTAAAAACAGACGGGAGTAGGTTGAGGACACCTGTAACACCCCAAAATTTTGGGAATAACAGTCAATCCCTAGAGAAAATGTTAATTAGAGGCAGTACAGAAGGATTTGGAGAAAATGACGAAAATACCCCTAGACATTTTGGAAATGACCAAATTGCCCCTAGATATTTTAGCAAGATATCTTAAGGAGGAAATTTTATAAACACTCTGGGATGCTTGAAAAATGATCAGAACACCCTTAGGGTGATACATACAGAGATACCTTGAACATTTTTGGAAATGACTATTTTACCCCTAGGGTAAGTGTGAAATTACCAAAATACCCTTTAGGTCAAAAATGCCCAGATGCTTTTGGAAATTTTGTGGGAACCTGAGTATGGAATAGAATACCTTTAAATGACCAATTATTAACTAATTAGGTAATCAGAAACCATATAATAGGAATTATATGAATTTTAATACATATTTTGGAATAGAGCTCAATTCAAACTACCTTAGATATCAGAAAAACACAGGAAAATGATAACTATAATCTTTAGAGTTTTCTCTTAATTATGGGATAAATAGACTAATTTAGTAAGTTAGATTAGTAATTTTACTAATTAAAAGTGAAACGAACCAATAAGAAAATAGGCTTTTACCATTACATTTTGTAAAAAGGAATCTTTACAAAAGCTATAGCATTCTACGGATGGGAAGAAAGGAAAAAACAAATGAAAGGCTTTCATATTGTAAGTAAACGTGCAAGATAAGCCCAAGACAAGGAGAAGGTAGAAAATTCAAAGAAGCAAGCTCATTAGCCAATAAGAATTAAGCTAGTGTAAAGTAACTTAAGATATTTTGTA
>PYAF01000979.1:0-13598 GCA_007407185.1 Glycine tomentella | reverse complement strand
TTTTACATGCTTATTACATTGTTTGTGAATCATATTCAAAGCACAGTTTGAGATACTCTGTTTTCTGCATTCTTGAAAAGGGGAGTTGATTGAAAATTGATTTCTGGTATCAAAAGAATTTCTAATAAGTGATAAAGATCCTGTGGCTACTCTGATTTAAATTTTAATTGGGCAAAGTTTTTCAACCAATTCACCCCCCACCCTCTTGGTTGTTTTAAGTATTCATTTGTTTTTCACTTTCTTGGATATTCCTTGCAAAGTAAGGCTTATAGGATCTTTAACAAGAGAACCTTGTGTTTTGAAGAATCTGTGCATATTGTATGTGATGAATCTAACCCTTCTTTAGAAGAAATTTTAAGTGACAATGATGCAGAAACTAAAGAGGAAAGACAACATCATATTGAAGCTAGTGAGCAAGAAGAAGATGAAGCACAACTAGATTCCAATCAAGAAGCAACCACACCTAAACACAAAGATTGGAGGACCACAAGAGATTTATCATTGGACAACATAATTGGTGATGTATCTAAGGGAGTATCTACCAGATCTTCTTTAAGAAATCTTTGTTGTACTATGGCTTTTGTATCACAAACTAAACCTAACAATATTGAACAAGCCTTATTAGATGAACATTGGTTAATTGCTATGCATGAGGAGTTGAATCAATTTAAAAGGAATAATGTTTGGGAACTTGTCCCTAGACCTTCCACTCACACACCTATTGGCACTAAGTGGGTTTTTAGGAACAAGTTGGATGAAAGTGGCATCATAATAAGAAACAAAGCTAGATTGGTTGCAAAGGATTACAACCAAGAGGAAGGCATTGATTATGATTAAACTTATGCTCCAGTTGCTAGACTAGAGGCCATAAGGTTACTTATTGCATATGCATGTTGTTGAACTTTAAATTGTTTCAAATGGATGTGAAAAGTGCTTTTCTTAATGGTTATATCGATGAAGAGATATATGTTGTCCAGCCTCCTGGTTTTGTAGATCATCAATATCTTAACCATGTGTATAGATTGAGAAAAGCATTATATGGATTGAAACAAGCTCCAAGATCTTGGTATGAAAGGTTGAGCAAGTTCTTCGTTGATCAATCATTCACAAGAGGGGAAGTGGACAAAACCTTGTTCATCAAAAGAATAAACAAAGACATACCCCAAATTTATGTTGATGATATTATTTTTGGTTCCACTAATCATTCTTTGTGTAAAGAATTTTCAGCTAGCATGCAGAAAGAGTTGATGAGTCAAGATATAGAGGAATGATAGGATCATTGCTTTATCTTACAGCAAATAGACCTGACATTATGTTAAGTATTTGCTTGTGTGCTAGATATCAAGCCAATCCTAAAGAGTCTCATCAAACTGAAAATAATAAGAATACTCACAATAACCAAGAGGGGGGTGAATTGGTTAAAATCTTGGTATTTTAAAAATTCAGAGTATGTTTGGATGGAATATTTTAAAATTTCAGAGAATTTGAAATTCAGGGAAATTGAAATGCATCAATTAAAATTTTTGGATTTTTAAAATTCCTTGTTTAGATAAACCAATTTAAATTCCTTTAGTTTGAAATTTCTTGTTTGGATAAAACAATTTAAATTTTTTATATTTGGAATTCTTTGTTTGAATTAAATAATTTAAATTTATTATATTTCATTTTTTGGATGCAATTATATTTTAAAAATATAAATGGTCATATAAATAAAATATATTATTTTTATAATAATTACTTTAAAAATCTATATATATTCTTGTCCAATTATATTTTTAAAATATATATTTAGAACTAAAGCATAAAAAAATATTTCAACAAGAAAAATTAAAACAATAGAAAACATATATAAAATACTTCATCTACATTTAATCAACATCATTGTCATTAAAAATATAAAAATGAGAATAGTTTGAACATTACAAATTCCGACAAACAACCTAAAACATCAAAATAGTTTAAAAAGTTTAATTAAAAAAAAAGTAGTCCCTACAAGCCAAAAGACATTTTCATGATCTATCCCTGCACATCAACAAAAAAATCATTGTATTAGTAATGATTAATATAGAGTTTTCAAACCTAGGCACATAATTAACCATAAGAAAAAAATATAAGAACTTATATTCAAGATATATGAGAAGATATATAAACTTATTTATCCTATAATAATCAAACCATTGTTTTCCAAATGACCAAAAAATGCACCATGAATATGCCAACCACAATTAAAATCATATCACTTCATGTATCATATGATAGAGTTGCTTTTATATAAACTTATCATCATGAAAGGAAGTGGGTTGTTATTGACTTCTAGTTCCTACTTCCTACTATATTAGTATTATCTGGAAGCATATCCTATCCTATATATACATAATATATAATCTCACGGTTTATGGAGGCAAGTGGATTTGAACATATATCCATCCTCTTTGTACGTAGCTGATATTTCTTTGGCCGTTTTGCCCATAGTAGTGTGTGTAGCTGTTTATTTATCATATATATTATGACACTTTTTTCTCCCTTTTCTCAAGCCTGGATCCCTTTAAAAAGAAAGTAAAATCCAACGTATATAACAATTTCATGTTCAGAAGAAGCTAAATTACATCACACTCAAAATCAACATTAAATTGACTCCATACTCCAATAAGTCCATCTGTTCACAATTCGAATGTAATGTATACTAAATTATATGATATATTGATGCACAGTGGCGGACGTAGAAGGGGGCCTGGTGGGGCCTGGGCCCCCCCAAATAATTGGTTAATATTATTAGTAAGGTACTAAAGTGGATTGATTATTATTAGAAAAAGAAAGATGGAAAACCTTGTGAAGTATTGCTTCACCCGTCTGATTCTCCAAAATCTGAACAGGCCCAAGAGGAAGTATGGGAGACCCACTTTCCGTTTGCCAGTGAACAAATATCCAATTGCCTCGTCTGGTATAGTTGATGCCAAATCCATCACGAACCAAGTAGACAAATATCTACACCACATTACTAACACTATCTTAATTAGTTTTACTTTACTGAATGGAAGACATCTTTTTTTTTACTGTTAACTTCCTTTCAAATAAGTTTTATGAATAAGTATGTAGATATACTCTCATTTCACTACTTCTTTGTGTATCAATTTGAATTGGGCCCCTCCATGCTCAAAATTCTGAGTCCGCCACTGTTGATGCATCCATCCACAAAGACTTGCTCTCACTTTCTTCTTCTACTACTACTTTTGCAATGACTTTAACTTTGTCTTATTATATACATCACCTATTACCCAAGTCTATATGTCGTGTGAGACCCACACCACACGATTTTTTTTCCATGAAAGCGCGGAACATACCCTCTCAATACCTAGATTATTTATGGTGAATTTATGTATATGATTGCAGTTGGCTCAGATATTATATGGCAAATGATAAAAATATCTTCTGAATGGATTTCAAATTTTCATCAAAGTGCAGTAATTTGTTACCCTAGCTGGATCCTTAATGCTACCTCGGCCCCTGATCAAGACACGACATTTGGTACTTGCTTCTACATGCTTTAGAGAGTTTCCTCTAGGTCCTAGGAGACGACCAACAAAGTTAAACTGCAATAAACTAAAGTCAATAGTAGATCATTCTATAAAGAAAAATTTAATAAATATTGAGGCAGAGATAAGATCCTCCATACATTAGGATATGCGTCCACAGGAATATCTAGTCTGACCGTCTTTTTAACAATAATACCAGATGAGCTACCTTGTGGACTCAGCCAGTTTTGTGTTGAAGAGGACTGTAACAAGCTGGGTCTCTGCATGTTTTAATTCCAATGTCAATTACAAAAGATATATGGTGGTCTATTTACTGGCATGCAGATGAAATTACTGTTGTATCAGATGCCACCAAGAGATCACCAAGAGGGACTACATTAGCTGCTCAAAATTCAAAATGAGTTGAAAACAACAAACATGTGCAAAGAGTATCAACAACCATGATGTACATAATGACGAAAATGTACAAATGGCTTCTGACTAGGATAATCAAGGAGGACCAGAGTGTCAGAAAATGGTGTTAAATGAACTTAGAAATTATTGCTGAACTTGAGGCATTAGGATCATTTACAGTCCATTTTGGCAACTTAGCTAATAATTCATTAGACCTCATAAAACTTAACAGTTCAACTTTCCTTTAAATGGCTAATGTTAGCATTCTACCATAATTCATGTTAATACACTCAGATCTATCCAGCTGCAACTCTGCATCAATCTGTGATTTGGTAGAAAATTGTAAAGGCAGTCAAGTATTGACATCTGATTTGTCTTGATAGAAAAAGATGAGATCCACTAGCAGATTAGAGAAATAGAAGCTAAGCTATAGATTAATTGTCAGAGCCTGATGTTAGCTTTGCACTACCTGTCACAAACAATTAGAACTACAACCACTAAAACAAATGTACATACATTACATTGCAATGCTAAGCCGATTAACTACTTAAAAATCAAAAGAGCCAAGATCTAATTGGTTATCACTATAAAAATTGTTTATAAAGACAATGTATAGAAATTAAACTTATTACCTATTGCTAAGGGAAGTTTCTTTGAGATCATTCATCAAGGAAGCAACAACAGCATTGGGGCTAATGCTACTCAATGAAACACCAACACTTGACATAAAAACTAGGAAACTTTCAATTTTGGCAATTGAAATTTAAGAAGCAACAAAACCCAGTACATGTCTGAAAGGTAGAGTGAGAAAAGCTTTCAAAATTAGTAATGTTTTCATCAGCTCCAACATAAAAGTAAATGAGAGCAATGTTGGTTAGTTTTCATTATAACATCAGAGCACAAAAGTAAATAAAATCTGACACAAACCTGATGAGAGAGACAAGAACACAAGAAAAAGGAGAAGAGGCACATTAGCCATGGTTATGTTATGCGTACAAGTACTACTTGTCTGAACTACTGCTAGTGATAACTACTAGTGAGTATAATTGTTTTCAAATACTAGTCATTATGTGCCCTTCGAATATTAAAACCAAAGTCATGACACAATGAGAAATCCAACAACAAAATGCACAATTAGTAAGAAATAATGCAACCCTATCAAGCCAAAAACAAAACCAATGAAATCAAACAACTAAATAGAAAACAAATCACAAATTAAAGAAATAAAAAAATGAAACCCTAGATAAAAAGAACCCATGTGAGAGAGTTTTGTGAAAAACAAAACCAACCTTGTATGGACCACCGTGAGAGTTGTCATCACTGTGAGAGGAATGAGCCTGAGGGTTGAGAGGAGTGAGCGAGAGAGAGAGGGTCTGGTTGAGAGGAGTGAGTGAGAGAGAGAGAGCGTCTGAGAGAGAGCAGAGGAGTGAGTCAAGAGAGAGAAGGTGTGGGTTGAGGGTTGAGAGGAGTGAGCGAGAGAGAGCGTCTGAGTGAGTGCAGAGGAGTGGGTCTAGATTTTAGAATTCTTGCATTTTTTTGAAGAATTTAAAATTCTAAGTTGTAGTTTAAAAAATTCCAGTTTAAAATGCTAAAATTTTAAATTTCTTTTAAATGAATATCTAAACAAATTATTTAGGGAAGAAGAATTTTAAATCCTCTAAAAAATTACTTTCCTCATCCAAACATACTGTCAAATCAAAGTTTAGGATCTTTATCACTTTCAAAACCAAGAAATCTTTTTACTCAATCAAATAACTCAAGCCCAAGAAATCAATAGCTTAAAACAGAACTTGTTGAACAATGAATATGAATCAAAGAATCAATGAACAAAATAAGCAAGAGATAGAAAAACAAACACAAACAATTTATACCGGTTCACTTCACAACTGAAGCTACATCCAGTTTCTTCTAATTCATACTGAATTAGAGTTCCACTATTATAAATTTTTGTTCTTACAAGATTTTACAAAACCTCCCTTTGAAAATGATAGGAATACTTCACAATAACCAAGAGGGGGGTGAATTGGTTAAAACCTTGGTATTTTAAAATCAAATCAAAATCATAGTTTCAAGATCTTTATCACTTTCAAAACCAAGAAATCAATTTACCCAATCAAATGTCTCAGTCCAAGAAATCAATAAATCAAAACTGAACTTGTTGAACAATGAATGTGAATCAAAGAATCAAAGATTAATGAATTAGTTGAGAATAGAGATATAGAATCAACACACAAGCAAATTTACACTGGTTCACTTCACAACTTGAAGCTACATCCAATTTCTTCCAACTAACACTAGGTTAGAGTTCCACTATTATAACATTTCAGTTCTTACAAGCAATTACAACATCTCCCCTTTATCAACCCTAGATAAAGATCAGAAATCTAAAACACTATTAGATTCTAAGAGACAAAGAACCAGAGAACATTACTCTGTTCTTTACACTAGAGAACCCTTCTCTGGATACAAGCAAGAACCCATTTTACAATAGCAATCTTACATAGAAATTCAGAACGAATTTTACACAGAATAATTAAGGAGAGAGATAACCTGATGATCCAATGAATGAATTCAAATGAATTACCAAATTAGGTTGAGAAGAAATCAAACTCAGAACATACTTCTCCTTAATCTTGAAAACAATCTTGCTCAAGAAACATTCAAAGACCCATTGATGTTTTGAATAAGGCAAGAAGTAAGGACACTTAGAAAATCACTTAGGAATTTCTTGAGAGGCTTGTGTATACTCAGAAATATGAATGATCAAGTTGTAAAATAAGCTCAGCCTCCAATCATATTTACAACAGATTTTGTAACTAACTGTAATCGATTAAACGCGTCTAATAATCGATTATTTTTCTTATGTAATCGATTAAAATAACTCTGTAATCAGTTAAACTATTCAAGAATGATTCTGGGATTTGCAATGAGCAAAATAATCGATTATCCCGAGCTGTAATCGATTACAACAAAAGTTTTAAAAGTTACAAAATGCACTAAGTAATCGATTAAAATATTTTGTAATCGATTAAAGCAGAAAACGTATATTTTCAAATTGAATGTGTAATCGATTACAATCCTTGGTAATCAATTAAATCAGCAAAGTGATTTTTCATATATAGCCTAAGTAATCGATTACAATCTGTGGTAATCGACTATCACTGCCAGGCTTAAAAACATGATTAACTATGTAATCAATTACAATCCTTAAGTAATCGATTAATTTCATTAACAAATCAGTTTTGTCAAAAGCAAAGGTCAAATAATCGATTATTCTGATGGGTAATCGATTACAATGCTCATAAAATATTTTCCAGATAGCTTGAAGAACATATTAATCGATTAAAACCTTAAGTAATCAATTAATCCAGTGAAACTTAGCATTTTTCCAAAAACCTTTTCACTTAGATAAAACCTTAATCAAATTATAAAATCTATGTTACTTTATTTGAAAACCATTTATTTAAATGAATGAATGAATGCAAACCATGGGTCACCAGATTAACCTTTCTCTTACACTTGAATCAATTACAACTTTAAGGCATCCAAGCATGTTGAAATCTCAAAACCAAACTTGAATCATATTCTTCCATTCTTCATGATGCTCCCCCTATATCCAACACCCTTTATCAACACTAAATAAAGAATAGAAATCTAAAACCCTATTAGACTTCTAAAGAGCAAGAACTAGAGAACACTACTCTGTTCTTTAACTAGAGAACCCTTCTCTAGACCCAAGTAAGAAGAACCCACTTACAATAGCCAATTACAACAAAAATTCAAAACAAATTTACAGCCAAAGATTAAGGAGAGAAACAACCTGATGATCCAATGAATGTAATGCACATGAGTTACCAAGTCAGGTTGAATAGCAAACAAAATCAGAACATGCTTTTCCTTAACCTTGAAAAGTTTCTTGCTCAAGAATCATTCAAAGACCCATGAATGTTTTGATTGAAGCAAGAAGTAATAAAACTCAGAAAATCACTTTGAAAGGCTTAGAAGGCTTGTGTATACTCAGAAATATGAAGTAATCAAGTTCTCAAACAAGCGAAGTCTTCAATCTTATTTATAATAGATTTTGTAACTAATTGTAATCGATTAAAAGCGCCAGATAATCGATTAAAAAATCTTATGTAATCCATTAAATTATCACTTAATCGATTAAGTTCAAGAATGATTCTGGATTTTACAACAAGCAAAATAATCTATTAAACCGAGTTGTAATCGATTAAGACAGAAAGCTCTGATTCACAAAATGAACTGTGTAATCAATTACAAGTTTTGGTAATCGATTAGGTCAGAAAGTAGGCTTTTACCAAATGACCTATGTAATCGATTACGGATAATGGTAATCGATTACCACAACAAGTCTCAAAATATATTTTCAACTATGTAATCGATTACACTAAGTAAGTAATCGATTAAAACATTTAACAAAGCAGTTCAACTTCAATCAAAGGCCAAATAATCGATTAATCCGATAGGTAATCGATTAAGTTGTTCATGAAGGTTTTTCCAGATTGAACGAAGAACAAAATAATCGATTATACCATTAAGTAATCGATTAAAATAGTAAGAAATCATTTTTCCAAAAACCTTTTAATCAGATTAAATCCTTAACCAAAAAGATAAAAGCATTGATATTTTAATGAAAACCATTTAAGCTTGTTAATGGATGAATGAAAGCAATGCAAGGATCAACAAATTGCCTTTCTCTTACACTTGATTCATTTACTAAACTTCAAGGCACTTCAAGCTCAAAACACATTTCTGAATCAAAGTCTTTCACTCTTCATGATGCTCCCCCTATATCCAACACAAACTGCAGTGAAAAGGATCTTAAAGTACCTAAAGTCTACACCGGAAGTGGGACTTTGGTATCCAAAAGGTACAACAATCAGCTTAATAGGTTACTCTAACTCTGATTTTGTAGGATGCAAATAGGATAGAAAGAGCAAAAGTGGTACTTGTCATCTATTGGGAAGCTCTTTAATTTCTTGGCATTGTATAATAACCCTAAGTCATCCCGCGAACGGCGCAAGCATCAGAGCGGGTTTGGCGCTATAATAACCCTTGTTGCTGAAAAGAGGACAAATTTTGGGGTTTTGCTGTGAGCCACGCCAGGAGCGTGGGAGCCACGCCTGGAGCGTGGGAAGTGCTCCAGAAAGTTGATTTTCACTGGAGTGCCATGCTGGTAGCGTGGGAGCCACGCCAGGAGCGTGGGAAGTGTTCCAGAAAGTGGTTTTCTTTGGAATCCCACGCTGGTAGCGTGGAAGGCACGTCAGGGCATATAAAAAGTCCCAAAACGCGAAAATGGAAGAGAAAACCTCCCTCTCTCCTTCCCCAGAGCTTTTTCCGCCATTGAAGGACTCCCGAGCTCTGTAAACTCCAATTTTGTGACCCAAATCACTCCTTTAACCCTCTAAATCTCCTAGAAACCATGTATGAGCTAGAATCCTTCCTCCTTATTCTTTGAAACCCCAGAGAACTCATCCTCTGAGAGAGGCTGCAGAGAACTCGAGCTTGGGCGAGGAACAGAGGTGTTTCTGCTGCACCAGGGCTAGGGAGAGTAGCCCAGAGGCCTTCCTCATCAGTTCTGAGGTAAGAAACTCGAGTTTCTCCGGTTGATTTTGGATTTGGGAGTTTTAATGAATAGTGACCCACTTTTGGTGGAGCTAGAATTAGCTCTGGGTCCAGTTGGGAGATGTGTTTAGAATGATGAGAGGAGGAAGGATTAGCTTTCAGTTTGTGATTTGGTGACTATTGGTTTTGGCTCTAGGTGAGGGCATGTGTGACTTGGACTAAGTCACTTGATATGAGACATGTCAGAGCCTTACAGATGGGCTTGTCGTGCCTGAGAGGACCATGGTAACGGTGTCCTGTGATGTGAACCGTTCAAGCCCTGAGAAACCTAGAGGACTTGGGTCTTTAGAGCTTTTGAGCTCACTGTTATTGGCTTGTGTTGAGTCTGGAATGACTCTGAGGCCATGGATGGATCTGAGATAGACCACTGAGGGTCTATGGAAAGGCTTGTAGAGTATAAGCCTGATGAACCTTAGGTAGATGACCTGGGTGATAGAAGGGACTAAGGTTTCCTTCTCTGAGGCAGCGGATGTCTGCTTGATGAGCTTATGCATGATTATATGCTTGAATGGTCTGTGATGTGTGCTTGTATGCCTTGGTAGGGCTTGACACAGTGGGTGTTAGAGGAGCAGACCAACAGTGGAGGCTAGAGCTGTGAGGCACGGCTAGCCAGGTAAGCTCATTGTTCTGGGGTTTTTCCTTATTCTGGTTTGCCACCTGTATGGGTGATGTATGATATGTATATATGAGTATATATATATATATATATATGCATGTGTTCTGAGCCTAAGAGGTTGATGAACGGTGCTTTGAGTGAATCTCAGACCGTTCTGGATATTTGGAATATGTGATGGCCTAGTGTGTGCTGGGCTGTAATGATGAACCCTAGGATAGACACTGAAACAGTGTGAGGGTAATGAGACACCTAATATGGCAGGTGTGAGGCTGTGGGCTTTTGAGGGAGTGCAGATCATGAGATGTTCTGTGATGAAACCTAGAGGATACTTGATGAGTATCAGGCTAGTTGAGGTTCCCTAGCCAGAGGTAGAGTTTGAGGACTCCCTGGAATAGCTGAGATTCCTTGGGAGGTGCCACTGCTCTCCACCTAAGTCCTAAGGACAGATGGAACTGTGTGGATGTTCCTCCTTAGGCAAAGATGTTGGAAGTCCTGAGTGAATATCCTCAGGCCAGTGTATGTGGAAGTCCTGGATGTGATTGCCCTGTAAAGGAGGTTCTTGCCCAGACATGTGTTGTGAAAGTCCTGGAGGGTATTCCCAGGCCAGATGATAGACAGATATGTTGTATCTCTAAGAGAGGGCTTCCCGAGGGGGATTAGAGCCTAGGGCCTCTTAGATGAGCCATATTTGTATTCTCAAAGTCCTGAGTTGAGGGATCTCCTCAGGCAATGTTTGTATGATTCAGAGGCGGTGCCTCTCTTGTGTTGAGAAGTGTCCAGGGGATGACACTTATGATAGGTACCTCTGTGAGATATCTGTGAGACAGGCTATGAGAGCCAGGATGAGATACTGATGCCATGGTGATGGCTTTGATCTCTGATGGATGGCTGTGAGAGCCATGATGAGGTGGAATACCTCTGATGCTGAGAGCATCCTGTTATGGACCCAGATGGCTGGGATGTGTGGAAACTAGGATGATATCCTAGGTTTCGTATGTGCGAGTAGGGATGATATCCTTAGCTCTATTTATATGTTTTGTTTATGTTTGGTGATGAACCAGGGTTAAGGAGGATTCCCCAGAACCCTGAGTTTACTAAGACGTTTGTCTCACCCTGTGTGGGGTTTGTGGTTTTCAGGTGCTTCTTGGGAAGAGGAGCGACCTCAGGGCAGGAGGCCCTAGTGGACCTGATAGGCTGGATGAGAGGCTGCATTAGAAGACCAAACCAGAGCCTCAAGAGTTGAAGCTGGTCTTAGCATCTCTGTGTTATTGTAGGGTGTGTGTACACCCATTTGTACTGTACATATTTGTTGTATGACCCAGTTGTGGTCTTGTTTTTGAACATGTATATGTACAGATGTTGATGTTGTATGAAAGTATGTTTCCTCCTGATTATCTCTATTTAGTTTTATGTATCTGCCTATATAGTTGTTTATGTTTTATCTGGATCAGCAGGGGCTTGTTTTATGTTCTTTGTTTTGTGGTTTTTATATTCCATGCATAATGTAATCAAGATAAACGATTCTATCGCCTCCGCACCGCATGTATTTAACGCTGTTAGCGTGATATGGATATCGTTGATGATAACATACCAGAGACGTCCAGGGTGTTACACATTGCAAAAAGGAATCACGCGTAGCCTTGTCAACAGCTGAAGCTGAGTACATATCAGCTAGAAGTTGTTGTGCTCAAAGCTTATGGTTGAAGCAACAACTCCAAGATTTTGGTGTGGAACTTCAACACATTCAACTTTATGTGATAATACAAGTGCTATCAATATCTCCAAGAATCCAATTATAATAACCTAGGGGGTTTTATAAAAAGGAGAAAAAGAAATAGGAATTTAAATTTATAAAATTCTGTCGCAAAAGCTGTTGCAAAAGCCTTAGTGACAGATTAGCGACGGAATAGCGACAAATTTAGCGACGGATTTTAGCGACGGAGTTTGGCGCCAAGAGTGCCGCAGTTGCTGGAAGTTGGCGCCAAGAGCGCCACAGATGTTGGAAATTGGCGCCAGGAGCGCCAGAGTGGCGCCAAGGGCGCCAGATACACTGGATTTTGGCGCCATCAGTGCCAGAGTGGTGCCAGGAGCGCGGCAATGTCGGTGAGGACCAGTATAAAAGGCCATTTCGCGTTTTGGGAAGGAAAAACACTATTCATCTTCTTCCTCTGGCTCAGGTAGCCATTAATGGGCTGGGGAAGCTTCATAACTTCATCACACCTCACCTAAACACCTTCTAATCACCCTAAAACATGATTAGAACCATGAGTGAGCTAATTCCAGCCAAGATTTGAGAGAAAACCCCATCCTTTGAGAATCCATGAGAGAAGCTAAGTTCAGAGAGGAAAGAGGACAGCCCATGGAATGCTGAGGCTTGGAATGGTAGTCATTGAGCCTTTCTTAACAGTTCTGAGGTAAGAACTTAAGCTTTCACTGGTTTAATTGTGATTGGGGTAATGGGATGAATAGTAACCCATTTGAGTTAGGGCTGGAATTAGGCTTAGGTCCTTTAGAAAAGTATGATCAGGAGAGTGTTCTGAGGAATATGAGATGTTGAAACTGGAATTCTGATGAAGTTGGGTTATGCCCTGAGAATGGTATGTGTAGGAAAAAGAGTGAATGGATAAGGGGGTTCTGAGATAGAAATGGACCCAAGTACCTTAATAAGAATTGTTCATGAGACCAGATAAACGGTGAATATGCCTTGATATGTTGGATTTGGCCATGATGAACATTTGGTCAGTTAAGCTCAAATAGACCATTGGATTGGCTAATAAAGTCTTACTAAGACTCTAGGACCATAGCCAGGCTGAGAATGATCCTGTTAAGGATCTGTGAGGGGGGGGTCTATGAAATGATTATGCCGATAACCCTAAGTTAGAGAATTGGGAAGTTTTGGAAAGGAATCATGTTTCCTTTCATCTCAACGGTTGAGAACTGTTGTTGGGTACCTGGTATGGTTCTACTGATATGACTGTGCTGTATGTTTGCCAGAGAGCGAGACACGGGGGTGTCGATAGCATGGACCAATCATTTGAAGACTGATGATAAAAGCACGGTCTAACCAGGTAAGTTCAGTGTTTCTTGGAGTGATTTTCCTTCGTGGGGTCACTATTTATTGAATTATATGTATTGTGGTGAATATGAGCACTATGATAGTGTTCTAATTTTTAGTATTATTGTATGATGACTGATGCTGAACCTAGCACTATGATAGTGCTAGGTATGATATTGTGTTGTCTTAAAAATATATAAGACATGTTTATGAAAAGGGATGTTAGTTAAACCCTAAGATAGATGATTGAGCTGTAATGGGTATAAGAGATATACCCTGATGTTATAGTGATGAGATGAGCACTGTGTTAGTGTCCAGTGCCTGATGATAAGCTAACACTGCGAGAGTGTTAGGC
>PYAF01000978.1:5807-17803 GCA_007407185.1 Glycine tomentella | reverse complement strand
CTCAAACATGCATCTTCATACAATAATAGCTAAGCCCTACTCCCGTAGTGATCTTAACCCTTTAACCCAAGTAATTACCCTAATCCCTTAGTGGTAGCTGTTAGGTTAAGCATTAAATGATGCAATAAATGGTTGCAAGCATACACTTCTATCCCTAGTCAATGTAAAGCTTGTCACTTTACCCAAGTCCAAGCATAGAATCCCAATATTCCTATTGTAAACCCTATTGTAAACCCTAACTTTCAGTACCCAACCAGAGTGATCAGTTCCAGAGAGATAGAAACATGCATTCAACAAGATAAAGTGAAATAACTTGATATCAATGAAAGATAGCATCCAATACAATCCAAAGGAGGTTACATTCAGTGCTTAGCCCTAACTACAATATGAAACTAGCCAAACCTCATTGTGGGTGGCTGTGTTACAAAAAGTGACATACCTAGCTGAAGTAAAGGAAGAAGAAGATGGAGAACACCTCCAATTGAGCCTTCAATCTTCCAACCACCCTAGCTAAGGTACCCAAGCTTTCTAAAACCCTATTTTGTGTTGTTTCCCTCCAAGAAGTCGTGCATTGAATGCTGAGGTTCAAGTATTTATATTGTAGCTTGTGAAATCCCTGTTTTGCCCTTGACAGCTTTAATTACAGGGCTTTTGTCGACCTGTGGCGCTGATGGCGCGAGCCTAGCGCTGGTCGCACCAACTTGTAGAACGAATGGCGCCCATGGCGCTAACATGGCGCTGGGTTCCAAAGCTGCTAACGCTCTTGGCGCCAGGTACCAGAACCGATGGCGCTCTTGGCGCGGCTTTAGCGCTAACGACGCCAACTTCCAGTGTTCTTGGCGCTGATGGTGCCAGAGTTTTCTTCCAAGCTTGGTTCTTTTCTTCTGATTTTTTCTTAATCTTGGCACCTTTGATTGATTTCCTGGCAATTTATCATATTAGCTCAAATCATAACACAAAAAGGGCAATTATCCATGCTTAATGCTCAATTCTCACTCTTAAAAGCTTAGGAAAACCTTATATGCTAGGCGCATATCAGATCCCATCAACAACATTTCAGACTTCTGCATTAGTCTACATGGCAACTCCATTTACTTGGGAATGAAGAGTACCATCCATGCTAGCTTTGGCACAAGTGTAGAACATTTTGACCAACTCAGGTAGAAGGTACCCTTCAACTTAAGAAACTTCTTCAGTCCTTGAGCTTCTAGCATAGCAGGGAATTGGAATCCCTTATTAACGAACCAATTTAGGTCAAGATATTTTAGGGGCAAGACCAGTTTAATGGCATTAAACTGTATGTAGTTTTGCCTTTCAGCTTCATTAGTGAACCAGGTATTAAGCTTGTTCACAGCAACATTTGAGGATTTTCCAGCCTTCCTCTTGCTGGTTTTGGTTCTTTTGGGTGCAGATGGACTGGACATGGTGTTTGGGTTGAAGAAAAAGAATGACAGAAGGTATGTCAGTGACAGAGAACAAAAGACACACGAAAAAGATGATTCTGTTTTGCTGGAGAGAGAATGAATTTCAGGTGTGAAATGATTCACGTTTGATAATGTGTATTTATAGAGTTATTGAAGGTTAAATTCCAATTTCAAACCTTTGTAACAACTATTTCGTGTTTCAAGAAGGTTTAATGCTCAGAAACCAATTTGAAATTAGAGATTAGATTGTCAGTTTAGATTTTCAAAAATTGTAACTTTTGCAGATATACCATAGATAATAGATTACATTAGTCTGGTAATCAATTATTTCAAGGCAAAGTCAGTCTCTGAAACAGAGCCTAATTGATTAATTCGTTGTGTAATCAATTACTCCAGAGAGATTTGAAATAGATTCAACTCTTAAATATTAAGTAATCGATTAAAACATAGTGTAATCGATTACTCTAGAGATTGATTTAGAAATAGCTTTTTAAGCAGCAGGTAGCAGGTAATCGATTAATACGTTGTGTAATTGATTACTCTAGAAACTTTTTGTTTCTGGATTCCATTAAAACATCAAGTAATCGATTAATTTGTTAGAGTAATTGTTTACTTCAGCAAAGTTTTGCTTCTAAATTGTCTCTAAACCTCAAATAATCGATTATTTTGCATAATAATCGATTAATTTAGACAATTATGCAGATTAAACAATGTATTTCATCAGGATTTCCAATTTCAATCATATGAGATGCATAGCCAATTTTAAGTGGTAAATCATGTAGTAAGTCATATTATAAGCATGTTATCATATATTAGACTCATCTAGGATACCTAACATGTTTCTAAGAGCATAGAATCTATCTCTAGCCAAGGGTTTGGTGAAAATATCAACCAATTAATTAATTGTATCAACAAACTCAATTGAACAATTACCCTTGTGGATGTGATCTCTGAGGAGATGATGCCTGATCTCAATGTGCTTGGTCCTTGAGTGCATTATTGGACTCTTTGAGATGTTGATAGCACTTGTGTTGTCACATAGCAAACGTATCTCTTTTAATTCTACACCAAAATCTTGTAATTGTTGCTTCAACCACAAGCTGTGAGCACAGCAACTTCCAATAGAAATGTATCAGCCTCAACAGTTGATAGAGCAACACAAGATTGTTTCTTGCAATACCATGAGATAAGTGAACTTCCCAATAAATGGCATGTTCCGCTTGTGCTTTTCCTGTCTAATATGCATCCTACAAAATCAGAATCTGAGTATCCAATTAAGTTTAGCAATGCTGCACCTTTGGGACACTAAAGACCAACTCTTGGAGTTGATTTGAGACATTTGATGATTCTCTTGACTTCTTTGAGGTGTGATTCTTTAGGATTAGCTTGATATCACACAAACACATACTCAACATGATGTTTGGTCTACTTGCAGTCAAGTACAACAAGGATCCTATCATCTTTCTATATTTTGACTCATCAACCTTCTTCACTCTTTCATCTGAATCAAGGTAAGTTGAGGTTGCCATAGGAGTTGTAGCATCTTTTCTTTTCTCCATGTCAAACTTTTTGATCACTTCATAGCAGTATTTGGTTTGGCTTAGAAATTTCCCATTCTTCATTTGCTTCACTTGAAGTCCAAGAAAGAATGTTAACTCTCCCATCATAGACATTTCAAACTCATTATGCATTGAGATAGAAAATTCTTTGCACAAAGATTGATTAGTTGAACCAAATATTATATCATCAACATATATTTGAACCAATAAGATGTCATTGCCATTTTTCTTGATGAAAAAGATTTTGTCCACTTGTCCTCTTATGAATGATTGGCTTAGCAAGAAGTTGCTCAATCTTTCATACCAGGACCTAGGAGCTTGCTTTAAACCATAAAGAGCTTTCTTTAGTTTGAAAACATGGTGTAGATATTTGAAATCAACAAAACCAGGATTTCTTTCTCAATATATCCATTTAGAAAAACACTCTTTTACATCCAATTGAAATAGTTTAAAATCCATTAAACATGCATATGCAAACAGTAACCTAATGGCCTTTAACCTTGCTATTGGAGCATAGGTCTCTTCATAGTCTATGCCTTCCTCTTGGTTGTAACCTTTTGCAACCAATCTAGCTTTGTTTCTGACTATGATGCCACTTTTATCAAGTTTGTTCCTAAAAACTCATTTGGTGCCAATAGGCTTGTGATAAGAAGGTCTAGGAACAAGTTTCCAAACTTCATTTCTCTTGAACTAATTAAGTTCATCATGCATGGCAAGCATCCAATGTTCATCAAGTAAAGCTTGGTGAATGTTCGAGGGGTTAGATTCATCACAAATAACATGAACTGATTCTTCCATGCATAAAGTTATTTTATTAAAGACTTTATATGCTTTGCTTTGTAATGAATATCCAAAAAAAATGGCTTCATTAGCCTTGGCATCAAACTTGCCAAGTGATTCCTTACCATTATTTAAAACAAAACATTTGCATCCAAATGCTCTTAAGTGAGAGATGTTTGGTTTTTTACCTTTGTATAGTTCATAAGGAGTTTTCTTTAAAATAGGCTTTATGAGTAATCTATTCAAAGTGTAGCAAATTGTATTCACATCATTAACCCAAAAATGTTTAGGCAAATTTGTCACATTAAGAAGAGTTCTAGCTCCTTCTTTAAATGATCTATTTTTGCTCTTCATAACACCATTTCGTTGAGGTGTTCTTGGAGCTGAAAAATTGTGGTTGATTCCATTTTTTTCACAAAAATTTTCACAATACTCATTTTGGAATTCACCAACATGATCACTTCTTATTGAGATAATTTTGCATCCTTTTTCATTTTGAATGAGCTTGGCTAATTTTCTGAATGCCATGAAAACATCACTCTTGGATCTTATAAATAAAGTCCATGTGAATTTAGAATAGTCATCAACAATTACAAGCCTATAGAATTTGCCTCATAATCATAAGCTCATAGTTCTAGAAGTACCAAATAAATCCATATGAAGCAATTCAAGGGGTCTTAAAGTGGAAACAAAGTTTTTATTTTGAAAAGAACTCTTCGTTTTTTCCCCTTTTGACAAGCATCACATAGTTTTTCCTTGTCAAACTTAAGCTTAGGTAAGCCAATGACTAAGTCTTTTCTAATAAGCTTGTTCATGTGATGCATGTTAATGTGACTAGCTCTCGTATGCCATAGCCATGATTCATTAACTTTACTTACTAGGAAATTAGTGTTGTGAATGAATGCATGTTCTATAGAGAGTAAGTAGATGTTACCCTTTCTTTTACCTACATGGATAAACTCACCGGATTGACCATCACATATCAAACATCAATTGTCATTAAAGGAAACCTTGAATCCTTTATTACATAGTTGACTTATGCTTAGGAGATTGTGCTTCAAACCTTCCATATAGAGAACATTTCTGATCTTGGTTTTAAAGCTGTCTCTTATATTTCCTTCTCCAATTCTCTTTCCTTTGTTGTTGTCACCATAAGTGACAAATCCTCCAACTTTTAGGGTCAAATATGTAAGCATGGACATGTCACTTGTCATGTGTCTAGAGCATCCACTGCCTAGTTACCATAATGATGATTTTTCTCTAAGACACACCTGCAACAATCAAATTAAGTGGCAAAGATAGGTACCCAATTTAGGTTGGGTCCATAGGGGTTAGCTATTTTTCTCTTTTTCTTTGGAATCTAAATGCATTCTCAATTAGGCACATAGAACCTTCTAGCATAGCACCTATGAGATGTATGACCTTTCTTCATACAGTAATTGCAAGTTATAGATTTTGATGCTCTTTCAAAATGAGTTATTTTTATTATACCGTGTTTTTGAAAAGCATTTTTGATTCTTCTGTTGTGGTGGTAACAACTTGGTTTTTCGAAAAGGTTTTGCTCCATGTTTGTAACCCAAACCAGAAGTATCTCCAGCATACTTTTGTACACTTAGCATTTGATCTAAAGTGTATTTTCCTCTATAAAGCTTTTTCAAAAGATCAACCAAGTAAGAATTTTCTGTTAACAATTTCATATATTTTTCAGATTAACCTTTTTTGAAATCATCAAACTCTTTTTGTAAAATCTTGCATTTATCTACTTTTGAAGAAGAAGATGCACATACACACTCATTAGCTTTGTAGCTTGAAACAAGTTTTTCATTTGCTTCCTTCAAGTTACGAATTTCAGATTGTATTGCTGCAATTTAGGTAACATGCCATTTAAGGTTACTTTTCAGCCTATTGTTGGAGGTTGCAAGTTTTTTAGCCTCCTCATGCATTTCATGAAAAACATCAACAATTTGATTAAATTCAGAATTTACCTCTGATTCATCACTTGAGAATTCTTCATCTTCACTAATTATGGAAGTTAAGCATACATTAGCTTCTTCATTCTCCCTTGATGATTCAGAAGTTGTTGAGATATTTTCTTCCCATGCTATGTAGGCTTTCTTTGGCTTTCCTTCTTTCTTTGCCTTCTTTTCACCTAATTGCTTCTTCAAGAAAATATGACATTCAAATTTAATGTGGCCTTGCTTACAACATTCGAAGCAGGTGAAATTGGTGTTGTTGTTGTTGTTGTCATTTCTTTTGTTCAACTTTGACCACTTCCTATGCTTGTTCTTCTTCATGAACTTGCTGAATTTTTTAACTATTAAGTTCATGTGTTCATCACTTTCATCTTCACTTGAGTCTTCTTCTTTTTCCACATTAGATGATGCAGCTTTCAAGGCTATACTCTTTTGTTTCTTATTTGCATCTTTTGCATGTGTTAGTTGTGACATTTCTAATTCATACTCAAGAAGCTTACCAAATAGTGTAGCCATGGACATCTTGGAAAGATCTTTTGATTCATTGATTGTTGTCACCTTTGGTTGCCATGGTCTTGTAAGACACTTCAGGATTTTGATATTTAACTTTTCAGCATCAAATGTCTTCCCAAGATCAAGAAGATTATTTACAATGTAAGTGAATCTTGTTTGGAGTTGGGATATGTTTTCTATGGTATTCATCTTGAACATTTCATACTCATGAATCAAGGCATGCTTCCTTGATCTTCTAACTTCATCTGTCCCTTCATGAGTGACTTCCAACATCTCCCACATCTCCTTTGCGTTTTTACACCTAACAGTTCTAAAGAATTCGTCAGAAGAAAGTGTAGAAGTAATCATGTTCTTATCTTGTTTAAATCATATTGAAAACTCTCTTTTCTGCATCCGTTATCTCATCCCACTCTTTGGGAATCATTTCATTATCAACAATTTTTATAGGAATCAAATGACCTTTTTCTATTACATTTCAAGCATCAGGGTCATTTGATTGAATGAAAATCTAAATTCTGTATTTCCAAAAACTAAAATGCGCTCCTTCAAACATCGGAGGACGATTGAGGGAGACACCCTCCTTGAAGGTAATTTGTATGGTATTCATTTTCTTTTTAAAAAAGATCATGATCTTGAATAACACTCAGAATCTTGATACCAATTGAAAACAATATGAACACACACAATTAACCAAGAGGGGGGTGAATTGGTTAAAACGGGGTCTTTAAAAAATTTCTTTGAAACAAGCAACGAATTTAGGATCGTATCACAAGGACACCCTTTAAAAGAAAAAATTTCAAGCAATCAAGACTTACCCTTCACAGAAAGCAATAGCAGAAAATGTTTATCTGTTGATCTTAAAAAGATTAACCAAAAGATTAGCAATCAATGATAACAAGAAGATATTTAAAGAACACCAAGAACTATACTGGTTGACTCAACAAGAGAAACTACATCCAGTTTCTTCTAACCAAACCTTGTCTAGAGTTCCACTATTAACAAAAACATGTTCTTTACAAGCTTACAAAAGATCATCCTTTATCAACCCTAGATAAAGAACCAAAATCTAAACACCCTTTAGACTTCTAATGATCAAGACATAGAGAAATCCTTCTCTACTCTTCCCTCTAGAGAACCCTACTCTAGACAAGCTTAGAGAACCTTTTTGTAATAGCAACTAACAAGCTGAAATGTAAAAACAAATTACAACCAGAGTTTAGAGGAGAGATACAACCTTATGATCCAAAGAATAAAAATGCATGTGTTTACCAATCTGGAATCAGGTTGAAAGAAAGCAAGTTTCAAACCAAGCTCCCCAAGAATCTCCTTTGAAATCTTGTCCAAAAAGAATTCAATCAATGATGCATAAAGATCTCGAATGACAGGACAAGAGCTTTGAGACTTAGTATATCTTCTCTAAATTCAGAAGGCTTTTGAAAGCAATGAAATTTTTTGAAGTGTTATGTTCTATTGAAATCAAAAGACCCGACAACTTTTTATAGAAAATTGTTTCAACTGAATGTAATCAATTAAATCATCCATGTAATCGATTACTCTCACTTAAGTAATCGATTAATATCATATTTAATCGATTAAAGTGTTCTTTATTCTTTCTAGAAAAGATACATGAGCAAAGTAATTGATTAATCCGCTACGTAATCGATTACCACAGACAATCTAGCTTCAAAAATGTGCTAATGTAATCGATTACGATTAGATGGTAATTGATTAACTCAAAAAGACTTATTTTGTGTTTTGTATTGTGTAATCAATTACCATTACCTTGTAATCGATTAATTAGTTCTGCATGGCTTAACTAACAAATTACCATATTCTGGTAATCGATTAAGTCAGTGTAAAAAGTGGTTTTTCCAAAACATAACCATGAGTACTTGGCATTTTATGCAAACATGAAAACCTTAAGTTTTTTCACAAATCATGTGACTTGATAAAAACCATGTATGCATGCCAATGAATGATGTTTATGCAATGCAAGAGATCATTGGATGAAGTTCTTAAACAACTAACAAATTACATATGCCTTCAATTGAATGACATGTAAAAAGATAAAATATGTCTAAGACAAAAAGCCTCATAATCTTGATCTTCTTCAAGCTCCCCCTGTATCTAACAAATGTGTCAACAACTGAAGCCCTAGAGTAGGAAATGAGGAAAGCCCAATGATGGACTCCTGATATGAATCAAGTCCTGTTTGCCCCGATCTTCCTTGCAATGGAATCAACTCTTCAATTGAAAGAAAAACAGAGTATGAATGCTCTGTTTTGAAGACAGCTTTTTAGGTTTTGTGATTTAAGAAATGGATCAATGGAAAAGGATTAGAAACAGATTTGGATTGACACCATGGAATAGGAATTCCAATAAGTCTTGCAAGAATCACCACAATAGCTCAGAAGCTATTGATAAGAAACAAGAAGTTCTAAACTAAGAACAAGGGAGAAAACTCTCAACCTTCACACACAAAGTGTATTCAATTATCAATCAATCAAAAAAAGTTTTTACAATCTGTTGAAATGTAGCTTATATAGGATACGAAAATATAAGCTAATGAAATGTAAATGCGTCCTAAATGAAATACAAATGTAGCTTCCAAGGGAAGCTATCCAAAACCAATGTTTTAAACTGAAAATGGCGCCTCTGCATCTGAAACTGCAATAATCGATTATTTCGAATGGTAATCGATTATTTTGAACCAAATAATCGATTACTAGCTCTTGGTAATCGATTACATTGTTCATATTAGCCTGGAAACTGACTCAAGAACAAAGTAATCGATTATTTACAAAATAATCGATTATCACAGGAGCTCCCAAACCCAAGTAATCGATTATATGGTTTGGTAATCAATTATTTTGCTCATATTCATCCTGGAAACTGATATATGGCCAAAATAATCGATTAATTCGACATGTAATCGATTAAAACAGAGATATTTGCATTTTTCAGACTGATGTAATCGATTGCAGGATGCTTGTAATCGATTACAGGTATCAAAAAAGATGCTTTTAATCTGTTATAGATGCTTTTAATCTATTACAACAGACAACAGTCCTTTTGTGTTTTCACTACTTTTGTGGGCTTCTTCTTGCTTTTCCAAGAGATATAAGTTGGATTGGATATGATCTTGAAGTGTTTGAACCCTAGCCCTTGTCATTGGCCCTTTTAATCACCAAAGGAAGTTCTTCCATATGTAATTCCAAGCCTTCCTCCTCTTGACTTGGTTTGAGGATTGCATCACCCAAGGGCAAGAGTCGAGCAGAAAAAGGTTTCGAAGGGTTTTGCTAGGCAATAACAATGAACTAAAGTTGTGAAGGCCCAAGAGAGACAAAGCAATAACTGAGAACGTAGTGTTAAAGGATGAGTTAAGAATGAGCTCAAGTTGAGAAAGGCCGAGAGAGACAAAGCAATAACTGAGAACATAGTGTTAAAGGATGAGTTAAGGAATTGTCGGGAGTCAAAGGAAAGCTTGAAAGAGAAGTTGAGTATGATAGAGAATAATATGTTGATAATCATTGATTAGTAGGAGGAAAAGATGAACCTGGCTACTATTCATGGGCAGGCACTTTGAGATGAATAGGCGAAGGTGTTAGCCTTATAGGCTGAAAGGGAGGAAAGAGAAGAGGTGATAGAGTTATTGCACAAAGAAGGCATGAAGTGGATGGACAGGTTCGCTCTCACACTAAATGAAAGTCAAGAGCTCCCAAAGCTGCTAGCTAAAACCAAGGCAATGGTAGACATATATTCCACTCCGATGAAGTTCATAATCTTTTTGACTACTGCCAACACATGATTGAGCTAATGACTTACATAATTAGGAGCCTCTGATGTGCTCGTATTTTATTTCTAGTTGTACTTTGATTTTGATGGGATGTAATGAACAATGTTGTTTTAATGAAAGTTGGAGTAAATTTGACCCTTTGTTCTATTGAGCATTTTGTATATAATTCATAATACTTCCACAACTTATCATTCACATGCATTCATGCTTATTTGTTTTGTCGCATTGTTATGCATTGCTCATTATATTTTTTCCTTGAAATTAGAAAAAAGTAATCATTGTGCTAAGAAAGAAAGATTGCGCTTTATGACACCCATACCAGATGCGTTCCAAGACTAAGATAATGAGTGTCATAGAACAAGTACAGGAGCAAATGGAGGTCGATATGGAGGCCATGAAGGAGCAAATGACAACGATGATGGAAGCGATCATGAGCATGAGGAAGACGATGGAGGTCAACACCGCCATCGCTACTGCTGCCGGTACTGTTACTAAAAGGGACCCAATTCACCCACCCAGTTCCAATCAAGAAAGTCGTCCAACCTTAGGCGTAGTAGGTCAAGGAGGCAAGGCGATGACAAACGCATATGGGTCTCATTATGTCTCAGACTAGAGCAAGTCTTCTTTTCCACCATATAGTTTGCCTTCCAATTATACACCGCCAACTATTGTATATGCTCTTGGTTAGAATATTTGTAGTTTCACACACATATTAATTGAGAATCAACAACCGCAACCTGATCATACTCATGCCCATGTTCCTCAAGTCATTGAAGAAACACATGCAGCTCCCCAAGACCACACTCTACCCGATTTCGGGGTTTATCCGGGATAAACTAGTGAAGGGCATGCATTTTTTGGTGTCCTCGTGCCAAATGCTCCGGGGGCTCCTCATTATTGACCACCATCACAACACTTACATTTTGTGATAAGACGATGGCCTTCTGCTGTAGTTGAGAAGGAAAATTTTGATCATATAAAGGAGAGGCTGAGGGCCATTGAAGGAGAAGGAAATTATGACTTTGTTGACATGTTAGAATTATGCTTGGTACCTGATGTGGTCATTCCTCCAAAGTTCAAGGTGCCAGACTTTGATAAATACAAGGGGACCAGTTGCCCGAAGAACCACCTGAAGATGTATTGTAGAAAGATGGCGGTATATGCGAAGGATGAAAAGCTGCTGACGCATTTCTTTCAAGAAAGCTTGACTGGGGCAGCTATTATTTGGTATACTAACCTGAAATCGTCTCGGGTCCGCTCCTGGAAGGATCTAATGGATGCCTTCATTAGGCAGTATCAATATAACTCTGACATGGCTCTAGATAGAATTCAACTACAAAACATGTGCAAGAGAGATAATGAATCATTTAAAGAATATGCTCAAAGGTGGACAGATCTAGCTGCTCAGGTAGTACCCTCTATGACGAAGAGAGAGAGAGATGATAACCATGATAATGTACACATTGCTAGTGTTCTATTACAGAAGATGGTAGGTTACATGTGTAACACCCTCATATTTTCATATACATGTAAATTTTCTGCAAGTATGTATTCCTAGATAGAATGACAAAAATACCCTTGAACATATTGAAAATGACACAAATGTCCCTTATGAAAAAGACACAAATGCCCCTGGACTTTTTCAAAATGACCAAAATACCTTTGGCCCTGATAAAGCCATATAGCCTCAGTAAGGTTATAAACACCTGGCAAGAATACAATATACTCCTAGATAATGAATTATTGACATTGTTCATAAAGAAAAACCATGAAATAGAATTTTTAGAAATTTTGGAAAATATTTCAAAAAGGATTTAATTTAAAATAACCTGAGTTTCACAAAAGCACAGAAAAAGGAAGATGTGATCTATGGAATTTTCTCTTAATTATGGGAGGAATGAATTCTTTAATAAAGTAGTCTAGATATTTTAATTAAAAACAAAATGAACCA
>PYAF01000977.1:95176-106287 GCA_007407185.1 Glycine tomentella | reverse complement strand
ACTTGTTTTTAATCATTGCAATTAATTATTATTTCTGTTTAATTTTATATATTCTGCCAAATTCCTTCAAAAACCCCCCAACACGTTTTCAATCCCTTAAACATTGACAATTGATCCTTGAGAGACGACCTAGGAGTCACTTTCCTAGTACTACATTTTAAAATCAAATTAAATTTGGTTGCGTACGACCGCGATCAATTCTACTTCCTAACTTATTTATCTAAATTATAACCTAAAACTAGCCTAAAACTAAGATGTGTTTGCAACACATCACATATAAAATCCAAGAAAAAGGGGTGAGCAAAGTAAAAAAATGGAGGTTTTAGAAAGCAATCTAGGCCGAATACCATCAAAGCCCAAAGGAATCTTCAGCACTAAGATTTAAGCTCGCCCAGGCGAGCTCCCTAAGGCAAAATTGGTCGCCCAGGCGAGCAACATTTCCCAAGAAGATAACTTAAGCTCGCCCAGGTGAGCAAAACATGAAGGAATTGGCCGCCTGGGCGAGTGGAAGCAGACAGGACCACCATCTATAAATACCCCAAGAACTGTTGAAGCAAGGCATGATGTTGGCACCAATTTCAGCTCTTTCTTTCATATCCTTAGGCTTAGGTTCTTCATAGTTGAGGGTAGAAGGTTAGGGAAGTGAGGAAAGTGAGTTTTGTAGTGGAGATTCTACCGAAAAGAGGATCGATGACAAGCTACTTTAGTGATTCTCTTGAGGAAGTTCTTCCAATGCTCGCTTAAGCTTCTCTAGGATTGAACATACTCTTCTTATCTCTATGCTCTTTTAATTTCTATGCATTATCCTATTTCTTATTGGTGACTTTATTCTATGCTTAATGCTTGACGCTAAGTGATCATTAGTTTCATGAATTTAAACCCTAAAGGCGACTGGAAAGCAAATTTAGGATTTTGAACCGAATAATTTCACTCATCACGTTGTGTTGTTAGGAATAAGGCTTAACTTTTTGATCGCATTAAACACGTCAATAGAATCTTAATGCTAGGGTATTTAATTGAATACGCGAGGAATCGGTATTTAGTAAAGAATCCTTAGGACTTTAATTGTGAGGAATCGAATTAAGGTTACTTAAACGTGTGCGTCAATAAGAATAGAAAAATAATGCATAGGTAAAATTAATCTAAGGGATAAGAAAGATGAAATCCACGCTTTCCTTGCCTTAAATTCGTTTATTTATTTCCGTAATTTTATCTTTGTTTCATCTCACGATACAACATCAAATGAACTTTCGCTTTAATCATCTGTACATAAACTATTAAACTGGTAAAGATTTAAACTAACCAAAGTAAACTCAAATCCCTATGGAGACGAACTTATAAATTGTGTAACTTGCAACGATAAACACGGTGTGTTTGCCATAAATCCTTAACAAGAATTATGGCTAAAAACACAAGTAAATCTCCATGATACTCATCATATTTGATTTTCTCACTAAACTCAGCCTTGGGTACTCTTGAGAGCTTTAGAAGGTGTCTATCACAAGGCTTGCACGAGTATCTCTGTTTTTCACTTAATGAATAACACAGACAAGGTTGTTCTATTTTTAAAAAAACAGATTTAACTAATTGTAATCAATTAATTCGTAAATGTAATCGATTATTTTAACCAAATAATCGATTAAAGTGTTCATCAGGAACCTGAAAATTTGTCACGAACAAAATAATCGATTATTCCAGATGAACTTAGTTTTGTAATGCACACATGTAATCGATTAAGTTCCCATTTAATCGATTAACACAGACCATGTCTAAAACTTATTAATGCACATTTAATCGATTACGAACATCTGGTAATCGATTAAACCAGATGAACATGTTGTGTAAATTTATGCAGAAGCTTATGTAATCGATTATTTTTCAAGATAATCGATTATCACAGAAACTTTCTAATTCTGTGTTAAGCTTATTTAATCGATTACGAACCAGTGGTAATCGATTAAAATGTTCATAAGGCATTTTCCAGAAAACACACACATGTTGTAATCGATTATTTCACCTGTAATCGATTAAAGCAGTGAGAAACTATTTATAAAATTCCCAGTTGCCTTTATGAATTTCTATCAATTTTCTTATTACCATATAATTAAATCTAATCAAATGAATGTATGAATGCATGAATTATCAAAAGCTAATGAGGATTATAAAGCTTTATCAACTGAACCAAGCTTAACAAAAATTACATATGTCATCAAATTGATTGGGCATGTAAAACATCAAAACTCATATGCTTCAAACTTCTTGATTCCTTTGCTTTAGCTTCCTCAATTCTAACAATTTCATCCCATTCTTTTGGTATTGATTTTCCATCAACAATTTTGGTAGGAATGAAAGGACCTTTCTCAATACAATTCCAAGCACTCGGGTCATTAGATTGGATGAAGATTTGCATCCTATTTTTCCAAAAGTTAAAATGTTCTCCTTCAAAAAAAGGTGGTCTATTCAATGAGGCTCCCTCCTTGAATGTTATTTGATTAGTATTCATTGTCAAAGATTTAAAAAGATCTTGAGCAAATTACAAGAACCAGCTCTTGATGTCAATTTAAAATACAATGAACACTTGTGCAAATAAAACAAGAGGGGGTGAATTTGTTTTACTTCTGAGTTTTAAAAATTTCCTTTCAAAATTTATAACAGCGGAAGACTTCAAAAGGATCGTATCTATTAAAAACCAATTTAGAAAACAATTTACTTCACCAATCAAATCACTCTTATGTTGAAACCAAGTTAAATTCTATACTTCAAGAATTTAATGAAATATAAACTGAAATCTTAAAACACACAAGATTTATACTGGTTCACCTCTCAACCCCGGAGGCTACATCCAATTTTCTTCCAACCAAATCATGGTTAGAGTTCCACTATGACAAATATTTGTTCTTTACAAGCTTACAAATGATCTCTCTTACCCTCCCTAGGTAAAATTTAAAATCTACTCCCTATTTCAAAAGATCAAGAACCAGAGAACTCCTCTCTGTTCTTCCCTCTACAGATCCTTTCTAGAAAAAGCTTTAAAGAATACAATGTTATATGGAAATACAACACAATTACAAAACAAATATCAACCAAAATCAAGCTTTATGTTCAAGAACGATATCACTTTATAATCCTCAGCAATTTTCAATGATATGAATGATGCAATCAATTTGAGATTATATGCAACAAATGAATATAACTCTTTCTTAATGATTTTCTTTAAGCACTAGCTTGAACAATTCTTCAATCTTTGAGAAACAACACTAAAAACACAAGTAACTCTCCATAATACTCATCATATTAGATTATCTCATTAATCTCAGTCTTGGGTACTCTTGAGAGCTTTAGAATGTATCTATCACAAGACTTACACGAGTATCTATGTTTTTCTCACTTAGTCTAACACAGACCCAGCTGTTCTATTTATAAAAAAAAATTGTTTTAACTAACTATAATCGATTAATTCGTCAATGTAATTGATTATTTTAATCAGATAATCGATTAAAGTGTTCATCAGAAATTTGGAAATTTGTCACGAATAAAATAGTCGATTAAGTCATCTTGTAATCGATTAATCCAGATGAACTCAGTTTTTCAATGCACACATGTAATCGATTAAGTCCTCATTTAATCGATTAACACAGACCATGCCTAAAACTTAACAATGCACATTTAATCGATTACAAACATCTGGTAATCGATTAAACCAGATGAACATGCTGTGTAAAACTATGTAGAAGCTTATGTAATCGATTATTTCTCAAGATAATCGATTATCACAGAAAGTTTCTAATTTTGTGTAAAGCTCATTTAATCGATTACGAACCAGTGGTAATCGATTAAAATGTTCATAAGGCATTTTCCAGAAAACAGACACATGCTGTAATCGATTATTTCACCAATGTAATCGATTAAAGCAGTGAGAAAATGTTTTATACAATTCCTAGTTGCCTTAATGAATTTCTATGACTTTGATTATTACCACATGATTAAATCTATTCAAATGAATGTATGAATGCATGAATTATCAAAAGTTGATGAGGATTATAAAGTTTTATCTAATGAACCAAGCTTAAACAAAAATTACATATGCCATCAAATTGATTGGGCATGTAAAACATCAAAACTCATTTGCTTCAATCATCTTGAATCCTTTGCCTCAGCTTCTTCAATTCTAACAAAAATAAGTAATCAAGGTGACAAAATAGGCTTGCAGACCATTTTCCTGAATAGTGGAAAATTGAAAAGGGATAGTAATTAGTAATTAGTAATGAAAAGGCATGTTTGTGAGGTGACCTTGTAGACAAGTCAGTTATAATAACCTAGTTTAAAAAAAAAAAAAAAACCATGCTAACAGCGTGGAGGTTAGCGTGGGCATGCTAACAGCGTGGAGTTTAGCGTGGCGGCGCCAGTAGTGTGGAACATGGCGCCAGTAGCGTGAAATTGCACTAGAAGGCCATTTCTTACGGCCTGATGACGCGAATAGCGTCAGTTTGCCACGATTAGCGCCACAGACGCGCCCAGTTGGCGCGATTAGCGTCGTAGTGGCGCGATTAGCGCCATAAATGCCCAGGAAGCTTTTTGTTGCGCTAATTTGACGCGAATAGCGCTATATATGGCACGATTAACGCGGGAACATCGGCAGACCCAGTATTTAAAGGCCATTTTACGAAATTTTGGCCCCAAAACACTGTTTCTCTTCCTCCCTGAGCCTAGACCACCATTGATGCACCTTAGGAGCTTCATACCTTCATCATACACCCATAAAACACCTCCTAATCATCCTTAATCTTGAATTGAACCACTTGAGGGCCAATTTCAGCCTGGCTAGAGAGAAACCCCATTCCATTGAGTTCTTGAGAGAGAGCTGAGCTCTGGAGGGGCAAAGAAGTTGGTCCAAGGACGCCAGAGCTAGGAGAAAGACTTCTCCAGCCTTCCTCTATTGATTTGAGGTAAGAAATTCACGTCCTAACCGTTTAATTCTTGGAATGGGAGATTGGGTGAATAGTAACCAATTGATTATGGGGCTGGAATTAGGCTTAAGTTCTTTAGAAAAGGATAGTCAAGAGGTTGTTCTGAGAGATATGGAACCTTGAAACTAGAATTGTGATGAAGTTTGAGTTTGGGTCTGAGGAGGAGGAAGTGTGTGTGAATAAGAGGTGCTATAGCCCGAATTAACTTAAGTACCTTTACAAAAGTTGTTCATAAGGCCAAATGATCGCTGAAAACATGATAATATATGTGTTTTGGCTGAGTTGAACCATTGTTGGTTCTTGATATTAGTAAAGCTTTGAATTGAGTTATACAGAGTTTTAAAGGAACTCTGAGGCCTTAGTTAGATTGAGGCAGACCAGTGAGGGTCAATGCATGGCCTAGTAGAAGCTGGGCTAAGGTAAACCTTAAGTTAGAGGACATGAACTGTTTATGAGAGGAAGGGTGTTTCCTTCCGTATAAACGGTTGAATGTAACATCCCCAAAATTATAAAAATGTGATGATAATTGGATAGAAGTATATTTAGAGAAAAATAACTATATCACTCTTTCCATTAAGTAGAAATTACTAGAAAAACCCTAAAGATGAAAATGTCAAAAATGCCCTTGGACATTTTTAAAATGACCAAAATACCCCTAGGTTGAATGGCATAATTAACAAAATGCCCCTAGGCCAAAAATGCTCAAATAACTTTAGAAATTTTGTAGAAACTTGATGAAATTATAAATACACTTAGTTGAACATATTTTGTGACACAAAACTCTAGAATAAAATTTCTACAAATTTTAGAAGATGACAACTTTGAGGCTGTATTCAAGAAAACTCAAGCATCAGAAAAATATGGAAAAATGATACATGAAATCTATAGAATTTTCTCTTAATTATAGGATGAATAGACTTATTTAATAAAATGGTTTAGTAATTTTGATGGTCAGAAGAAGTATAGCCCAATCAAAATCAAGATAAAGATGCAGTCTAGAATGAAAGGATTATGTATTGCCTGTATAAGACTGCTTGGGATTAATTTAAACTATCATTGGGATAAATTCTTAGGAACATCTAGAATTCTAATATTCAAAATTTTATTTAGATAAAAGAATTCAAATTAAATTGGATTTCTTTTTAAGAAAATACCATATTGAAACTAGATTTTATTCATCATCAAAAATGACCACATGTAGCATGAAAGGAAGAAAAATTTGTATTCCTTCCCTTTGAGCTTGTCATTCACGTGGAGAAGCATGGAGAATGAGGAAGAAGTTTCTTAAATTTATCCACTTGGAAGATAAGTCATAGGATGAAAACAAGTGGCAAGACACTTGTATGGCATGGATGCAAGGTAACATAAAAATCAAGCCAAGATTTCTCTACACTCTTCCATCTTGCACGTGGACAGCTAGACATTATTTCAACAATCCCAACGGTCAAAAGTTACATATGTGAGATAGTAGTGTACCTTTAAAATTTTAAAGAGATCCAACGGTTAACAAATCCAGAATCACTATTTTACTAAAACGGGTTTTGGGGTAAAGGAAAAACACGAAATCTTCTTAAAATCTAGCCATTCCACGAAAATTTGTGAGATTGCTCTACAAGCCAAGCTACTCCACGTGCACATCAAGAAGAATGAAGAAGTGTTGAGAAAAATCAAGAAAATGGGCACTTGGATGGTTGAAAAGCAAGGAGTCTTGCCATTGGTCCATTTGGAAAGCTAAGTAATCATAACTTAAGTGATATTTTCATGGCCAAGGCTTGTTAAACAAGTTCATTCACACTATAAATAGAGGGAGTAGGAACTGAAACCATCAAGCCTCCAAGGGAAGTGAACGTGCCAAATCTCTCATGCTTGCATCCTTTCCTTTTTCATCCTTTTATCTTCAAATTCTACATCCTTTTCACCTTTCATTTTCAAGAAAAATAAAAGCAAACCTAAGCCTTGCTACTTTGGAATCTCACGTGGAACTAGGAACATTTAGAAGGATATCAAGGATCAAACTCCCTTGAGGTAGGTGAAGTTTAAATCCCTAGATAACCAATGGTTTGGATTAATTTACATGCTTTAGTAAGATGAATTGTGGTTATTATTTAGGCTTGAATTTCGTGATATTTAAAGGTTATTCTTTGATGAGAATATGTTGATTTAAGTCATAAGATAGGCTATGATTTATACCCATCAATATTAGTGAAGTATGGAAGTCCATTTGATGATCTTTTGGGGTGATTTTTAATGATACTTTGGACTGTCTGTTTATATTGTTATGGACATGTTTTGATTTAAATTTTTGAAGTAGAGGATGAATGGTGTGGAGTTGAATGGTTTAAATACTTGATGATTTGATTTTGAGGATTAATTATTTGATTTTAAGGATTAATTAGTGTGGTGGTAGGTGAAAGGAGAATTAAGATGTATACTAGGTGTGAATCTTTGCTTGTAAAGGTTTAAAGGAATTAGATATTATTTATATTTAGGATGATTAGTTAGACTACTAACATAATTTTTCTGTAGTTAAGGTTATTCTCTGGTTATGCATAAGTTTGGTAATAATCTTACTTGATTAAGGTATGGTGGTGTAACCATACTTATAAAAGCTTATTGGATAAGATATGGTGGTGTAACCATACTTATGATATATATGATGATATGATATGTGTTTTACTTATGCATTTGATTTTTTATATGGATGATTGATGTGATTAATATAGGTGGATTCATGTTTCCATGTTTCCAAGTCCAGTAGGAGGCTTTGGGGAAACAGAATCTGATGTTACATACAGTACAATATGTAGTACCCATGGACAAGGATATATGGCAAAATTCATGCATGTTTGCGTAAGACTATAGCAGCGACCACGCTCAGCGTGGCCACATATAGTACGATATGTGGGAGCCATTTGCCCTGGGATAGTTCATCTCATGCATTCATATAGTTTGCATATTGCTTGTGGATGTGTTTGATTTTTATGATTTTACTAACCTAATAATAGGGTCGGGATTTAGCTTTACCTACTGTTGTGATTATTGCACAATACGGCAAGTGCACCGATCGTTTTCAAGTAATAAAGATTAGGTAAGTGAGTATCGTTCTCCACAGGGATTGGGGTGATTTCACAGCAATGCTAACAATTGTGATTGAAAGTAAAACAAAAAAATTACGCAAGAGGAGTGTTGTTGATTGATTGATTGTGTGAAAATAGAAAATAAACAAACAGTGAATTGAAATTAACAATTATCAATGGAAGAATAATTGTGGTTAGGCACAATCCCTTCTGAGTCCTACCTCTTTCACTTGACTGGTTTAGTGGTTTTAAGTTACACAAATAATAAATCTCTCCTAGATTCGTAAATCCTAGATAACTAGCGACTTGACCCTTTAATTCGATCGAGAATCCTAAACCCTTAGCGATACTGTCAAATTAAGCAATTAGAGAATAAATCATAAATGTTCTTGTAATGATTGTTCAGAGCATAAGTCTTTTCTAGATTAGCTAATCCCTAATTCCTTAGTGAATTAACCCTTTAACCTGAATCGAAAACCTAATTCCTTAGTGAAATCTATCAGTTTAAGCATTTAAAAGAACATAGCATAATTTCTGCAGCCCCGCATCCCTATTCCTAGGTGATGAACAACTGTTATTCTAAACAGGTCAGAAGTTAGAATCCCAACATCCCCATTGTGAACCCTAACCCTCAATGCTTACTCAGAGTGATCAATTCCAAATAAGAATAAAAGATAAGAGCAGAGAAGAATAAAACAATCAAAACAGCATTATTATTCAATACCAGTCAAATTACAAAGGAGTTCTCATCAGTTCACGACCTTCCCACAATACAAGAATTAGCCTGCCATAGGCCTCAAGAACATCAAAGCAGTGGAATAATTCATCTCTGTGCAGAAACCTAGCCTTGATCCTTGAATTCCAAAGGTTTTTAATGTAAAATATGGTATGAAAGTGTATTCTCTGATGCTAAAGGATGCCCAGACTCAGTTCAAAGGCTTCTTATTTATAGAATCATGTAATTACAGTAAGAAAGCCTAATTCTGTGCAGAAATTTGAAACAGATCTTTTAAATAAAGAAATAGAATCTTCACGGTGCGACCCGCTCGCGATCCTGCGCGGTTAGCGCGGTCTTTTCGAATCCATGGCGCTGATCACGTGAAGGTCCATGCTAACCACGTGGATCATTCGAGCTGGGTGGTTTGGAACTGGCATTCCTGGCGCTGTCAGCGCGGCTTTGGCGCGATCCGCGCTAAGTCCTCGGATAGATGGCGCTGATCGTGTGAATATGGCGCTAATGGCGTGAGTTGTTCGAGCTGGATAGCTGGCCTTTCTTGATCTGGCGCTACTGGCGCGGGGTATGGCGTGACTAGCGCGAGTTGTTCGAGCCTGAGGCCTTTAATTATGCATATGGCGCTACTAGCGCTGATTCCCGCACGATCCGAGTGGGACTTAATTTCTTGTTTTCTTCTCCTTTTTGCCTTGAGCTTCCTCTTTTTGTCCTGAAAACACTCAACTGGTAATGAATTGAATCAAAAACAACAATTTGATAAACTTAACTAATTCTAATCTATTTTCCTAATTATTTAACTAAATTATAACCTAAAACTAAGCTAAACATAAGATGTATTTGCACCACATCACCTACTGAGAAATTTATTTCTCACCCGATTTGTTTCATTTTTTTAGATGGCAATGATGGACAGGTTCTATGAGGCCTTGGAGTAGTGAAGATATATAAAAGAAGTTATGTACTAAGCTGGACTTTTGAGAAAGTAGTGTACTTGTATTATATAAACTTTTGTATCAGAGACATTGGTTATGTATATGAGTAACAAATCTTTTGAAAATTTTACGTTTTAAAATTTTTACTAATATACGCTTCTTATAAAAGTTATCTTTAGGTACTAATAAAATTAACAAGAATAAGTAGAAATTTAGGTTGTTACATTGAACACCGTTTCTGATTGTTTATTTCATGCCTATTGTAGGGCGTGAGACGCATAGCACTGGTGGAGGTCACCACGAGACTAGGAGAGCTGTTTCTGAGCTACGACCAGGTAAGCTCAGTGTTCTTGGGGGATTGTTTCCCCTATTTGTGTTCACCACACCCAAAGTGGGTGATGTTTGATGTATTTGTATGCTGATGATGTTATGATACTGAATATGTATTGAATGTTGATGATATGGCTTGATGGCTGTTGGCAATTGAGTGCTAGCCAGATCCTGAGATAGGGTATATGTGTATTGTTTACACTGAGATATTGTATGTTGTTGATTATGATGATGGTATTGATTACACTAGTATAGTGTATGCTCGTATGGATTCTGTTATGAGATGATTATGATGTGATTGTATAAGAATCTACTGGCCAGTAGTATGAGGAACTATGGACCCTTTGGGAATGTTCCCACTCGGTGGATGATCTCCCTTGGGATAATCCATAGGCGTTCATGTAAACCCTGAGTAGATGTACCCACTCGGTGGATGATCCTATTCAGGTATTGGGCGGCAAGTCCTGAGTAGATGTACCCACTTGGTGGATGATCCTATTCAGGCATAGATTGAGTGAGTCCTGAGTAGATGTACCCACTCGGTGGATGATCCTATTCAGGAACTTAGATGAAAGTCTTGAGAGAATGTACCCACTTGGTGGATGATCCCTCTCAAGCACTGTGTATTGTTTGCTTATGCATGTTTGGGGTTGCCATGTGCATGCAAATGTTCTTGCAATCCATGAAGGCTAATTGTATGATGTAGTTTTACATGATTTGATTTCTGTTATGCTATATTATATGTATATATATATTTATGTGCTGGAGAGTGAACCAGGGGGAGGGAAACCTCTGAGGACCCTGAGTTTACTGGGATGATTATCTCACCCCTGTTTGGGGCTCATGTTGCAGGAGCTGAGACTGAGGTCACTAAGAGATCCCAAGGCAAGAGGCCTGCACTGGGATAGTGTGAAGATCACCCTAGGTTTAGATGATTGAGCTTGTCAGCTCAGATTTTGTTTATTTTGTCTGTATTTTGATGCCTAGGGAACATTTGTATAGTTTTGAGAATTATGTACCCTGTAAAGGACAATTAATTCACCATATATGTATAAAGATGTATTTTATACTT
>PYAF01000977.1:65043-86705 GCA_007407185.1 Glycine tomentella | reverse complement strand
AATGAACTTGCCATTCCCCCCAGTGAAGATCCAGTTATCATCCCTGACAGGGCAATGTTGCGTGCGAAGGGTCGTCCAAGGTCCACCAGAATCCGTAACGAGATGGACGAAGTCGAAACAACTCAGAGAGCTCGTAGATGCGGTCTGTGCAAGCAAGTTGGACATACTCGTACAGCCTGTCCTACTCGGGGTGGTGTTTAATGATTTTGTTGTTATGTTTGTTTGATAAATGCTTCTTTAAATGTATTTGATTTATAAGACATGTTGTGTAAGATGTATGATGATAATGTTTTGGTTGTGGTGGACATGAATTTCCATTTGTTATTAATTATTTATTTATGATATTATATGTTACCCGTTCACCGTTAATTTAATACACCTAGTGACTCCACACGGAAGATTCAGTTCATTAGAAGCTATGCCTCAAACCATGTTGGGCCTCTGAGGCAGCAGCAGATTATAAAACTGATGCATGGTTCAGTGAACTGGTGCATGGATGTGCTAACCAGAGAGATTCTCTGTACTAAGAGGTAATTGCTTCAAACCTTGATACATGCTCACCATTCCTCTTGCTATTAGTGAGCTACTGAGCTCGTCAAAGACCACTTCCCAGGCAACACCAGTCCCTCTGCCCTCAATTGAACACGCCCATCGACCACGTCTTTGAACACGCCTAAAATGGGCGTGATTGAACACGCCCACCGACAACATCTCTGAACACGCCTAACAAGGGCGTGATTGAACACGCCCACCGACAACGTCTTTGAACACGCCTAACAAGGTCGTGATTGAACACGCCCAAGTTGGGCGCAATTACAGCTATATAAGGTACACGGTCGGACACAACATGCCTCGCCCCGTAAATTTTATTTTGCAATACAATAGCATTCTTAGGAGAAACAAGCAGCCAAAACATTGGTAACTCCAAATTAGCATTCATTTATCCAAATGGATATAGGAATCACAACGACACGGGTGTTTGTTTTCAGCGTGCCACTCCGATAGCGATGCGAGTTCCTAATGAGTGTTCGTTTCAGACGCTTAAGAGTAGGATTCACCACACCCTTCTACTAACCGATGACCAATTCGTGGATAACATCTACTACCGACAACCATCCGTAGACGCAGGTCAGCACTATTTTTTTCATTCAATCGCACTAACAAACGATGATGATGTTTGCAGAATGTTACGGTGTCACGACCAAATGTCCGTTGTGGGTCCTATAGAAATATTATGCACCATAACCAGAACAGCCGATGGGATAATGAACCTACTTCAGTCCACCATCGTCCCCACACATGATGCAATGCTATATTACAATGGACATTGGAACATACCACGAAGAGCCGGTTCTGTGGGTTATGCGTTTACTGGAACAAACCCAATCCGATTTGAAATTCCTTCTGCATGCAACATTGAAACACTGAAGGCACTCATCAAGCAAGTTGTGCCTGTTGGGGTTCCCCCTAATGGAATTCACGTGTCACAGGTGGTAAGAAAAATGTTTTTTCGTCATCCAGGACATGCACAATACTCAGACACTACAATCCAGTATGACATAAAAGAGTTGGTGAGCGATGAAGACGTGTTGAGGATGCTAGCGGAATCCAACTACTAGAAACGTTTTTGTCCAATTGAAATTTTAGCCATTTTCAACAAACCACAAATCCATATGGAATAAGAAATGTATGCCGAACCTGTTATTTTGAAATTTTCCTTTTAATTAAGAATGCATTTTCCTTTTAATTAATAATGCATTTTCCCCCGCCTATTTTTTTATTGTGATGTTCATGTTATGAATTAATGGTTTTGCCGGCGTATGTTATTGTTAGGGTTTGCGAGGTTAACGTGAACAAATAATAGTTAGACCGAACATGGTTAACATAAATGTCACTAATAACCGTAGTTTACAAAATACAATCGACTACAATACAATAAAAAAGCATAAAACAGTAACTGCGAATAAATCAGAGTGAGGGCAGTGGCCACGGCAAATCACGTGCCTGTCGATAAGGTTGTACTCGTCTGCGTGGTCGCCGGGAACTGCCTGGCTCGGATGGGGCTGGCTGTGAAGGTCGTGGCTGAGAAGGGCCTGCCTGATACGGGTTCGACTGGGTCGGTCCTGCATAAGAAGGGCCTGCCTCATACGAATGCACATGAGGAGATCGACATGGCGTGCCCTGCTCTGCATTCACCGGCATAGGAAACTTAGAAGCTTCGGTGCCATATGGTGAATGTGGTTGCCAAGCGGCACAGGCTTCTGCACTATAATCCATCTGGTCGAGCATGTCGTCGACCTGTGCCTCAGTCCACTCGGGCTGCATGTTCATTCCACAACTGACGAACCCGCCATCTACATCTGCACATGTCATTGCAGTCGTAACATATGCAGCATGGGTCTGCGATGGGCCTGGGGTAGGCATTTGGGCTTGGGTACTGAAGTCGGCGTAGTCCATGCCCCCATGCCCCCCTGCGCAGTAGCCTCGTAATATACGGGTTGTGTCCCATATGTCGATGCAATAACAGGGGGCCTATAGATCCCCTCGGTGCACGACCTCGGTCGAACAATGGGCTTAGGAACCTGCTGCACCGGTCTCTGCCGACGCTCTAGCCCACGACCCTCTTTTCTTATTCGGCCAACTGCAACTGAAATCTGTGGTTCGGCCTCAAGCTGGGATTCGGGAGCATGTGGGCCTGCTTCCTCCACGCGACAGCTCTCCGCAAAGATAGACATTAATCGACCGACCTCCTCACCCGCCCAATCGAAGTCGAAGGCCTCCTCCCTGTTCGGGCTAGTTGCCGCGAAGTACAATGCCTCCAGCCCATCAAGCTACAATTTTAAACATATACACATAAATGTCAGGTGTGTGATGTGCGATAATTAAATCAAATACACAAATGATGATGGAACAAAAACTTACACCACGAGCCATCTTCGCGCCCTTCTTTGTGATGAACCACTTCCCGTGTTCTCTGTACCAGACCATGTACTCATGGTGTGGTGACAGCAACCCCTGAATCAAGGGGGGAAGCTCAATGTGCTGGTCCCTAGCATCCCATCGCGAAATAAACGGTCTGAGTTTGCGACCCAGTTGGCTTCTCGTTTCCCCCGAAACGAAAGGTCATGCACACCCTTCAGCTTCCTCGGAACGCTTGGGATTGGTTGATCCCGCCCGAATTGCCGCATGCATCGATCAGGCTGGGAATATTCGACTGTGTGGAAGCATATGATAGGCGTAGTAGCCATCCACAGCAGTCGCTCATACTCAGAAGCACCAACGAAGTCGTAGTCCCCATATGGTTGCCAAACGACCTGCACAGAACAAAATAACACTTTATTAGTTCACATCATGTTCCACAAATGCAAATGTCCAGCAATTGAAAAACTACTATATGTACCTCGTTTCGGGTAAGGGAGTCCAATGCCATCCTATACACGACCAGTTCATGCGGTTTTAATCGACCTAAAGCGTTAAAGCTAATTTCAAAATAAGTAATGTTAGTATAATATAACACATCATTGTTACAATTGTAAACAAGAACAACATATAATAACACATACCGATGTCCGAAATGCCAGTCCGGCTGTGTAGGCAGCGGAATAGCTGGGGCAATTGGTGGAAATCTAAGCCACGCCCACACCTGAAGAAGCATATGACACCCACCGATGTCACTCCTGTCTGGATCTGTGCTCTCACACATTTGTCTAAACAAATGTGAAAGGACAGTGGAGCCCCAGCTATATCGACCGATGTCCAAAAAATCCCCTGCAAGCAACGACATGTATCGTGCTGCGACCATGCTACCTCCAGATCGGTCGCACAGCAGCCATGCTCCGATAAGTCATGCAATGTGGGCCTTCGTGAACCGCGCCACATGCACAAGTTCGGGAACAACCTCACCCCAATGTGCAAAATGTCTATCAAAGAAAGACACGCGCAAATATCCACCTATCAGCTCAGTGTCCTCAGGTTCGTGACCAAACACCTCCTCAATGACGGTCCCCCACTCATCAACCGTCACTCCAGTAACCACATTGCCCCCCGTGAGCAATCCCAGAATACCAGCCACGTCTTCCAACGTGATGGTCATCTCACCCTGCGGCATGTGGAAGGTGTGAGTCTCTGGCCTCCATCATTCAACCAGAGCACTAATAAGCACAGAATCCATCTGAAATACATAAAAATTATTAAACAACTTCATTGTTCAAATTAACCAGTGTTAACTCATTTCATAATTGCGTGGTTGCATACCTGGATATGTCGCATGCGTGTGACATGAAGAAACCCAGCTTCGCGCAACATGTCAGAAACAACATCGGGTATATCGTCCGCATCTAGTCTACCACCCAGTTTGCCACGTCGAGTCTTCAATACCCGAGGTGGCACGGACCCGTTCCACACAACTTGTGAAACGTGCGTGCGCTGAATTCGCCTACGCAGAACGCCCCACTTGTATGGGGTAGGGACAACATAGGCAGTGGGATCCATGGGCTTCAGCCTCATGATTGGATGCAGATCGTGATGAAGATGTGGAGGACGAATCAGCCATCTAATCAGTATCTTCATGTACAAAAATTTAAAACCACGGTAAACAAAATATTAAGGATTACCAAAATCATTCCAACAAAATTTTCTTATATATCAAATACATTAAACCAAACCAAATACACTAACACAACATAAGCCCGGAAGCTTAGCCGATATCCATAAACCCTAAGTAAAAAAACATAAGCCCTAAACCATAATCACAACATAAGCCCTCAGACTAAACCGTAATCCAACACAAAGCTTTAAGGTTCATTCTATCCGTCATCATGACAGGCGTTTTCCCATCCTATAATCCAATAATTGTTCCTAAACAGACAAATATTCCTACTTGTTCCAATAATTGTTTTTCTATGTCATCTGTGCTCATGTTCTTCCTCGGTTATTATTTGTCTGTGTTTTTGTTTCACCTGACCCTGAACTATAGTGCCAAACAAAGTTTCCAACAATTCAATATGTTTGCCAAGGCAAAACTTGAATTGGAAAACTAATTATTCAATATTAGTGAAGTGTATGTAACACTCATTAGGTTATTCACTACCATAAACCCTAAATCGGGATCCATAACCCCTAAGTCTGTAACCGACGACCTAAACCCTAATCACAACGTGCTGCAATCATCTTCGTCATTTCAAAAAGAAGCGTTTGCCAAGGCAAAACTTGAATTGGAAAACTAATTACTCAATATTAGTGAAGTGTATGTACCACAGCGCCTAAACCCTAATCGTGATAGCAGTCCTGAGGTTGCCGAATGGATTGATGCCATCCCCAAGGAAAAGTGGACACGTGCATATGACGTTGTCTGAATCAGTTAATCGAGTGCTTAAGGGAGCAAGAAACATGCCTATCACAGCTCTGGTGAAGCACACATACAGCAGATTAGTTGAATATTTTGTGAAGAGGGGTACAGCGGCTATTTCACAAGTTGATCCTTCAGTACGACATTGCAAAAATGTGGTTGATTCTATGAGGCATAATCAGACAATTGCTACAGGCCACCATGTACGCACATATAATGTTGATCAAACATCATTTGAGGTGGAAGACGGCTGTGAAAGGTCTTATTCGGTAAACTTAGCTGAGCGTTATTGTCAGTGTGGTAAGTTTAAGGCCTTCAAATACCCATGTAGTCATGCCACAACTGCTGCTTTACATGTTCGATAGAATACTCTTCAGTTTGTGGATGATGTGTTCCTTGTAAGCAACTTGGTTCAGGCTTATTCATTCCCATGGCAACCAATTGGTAATGAACGTGCAATTCCACCAAGCGAAGGTCCAATCATCATACCTGATAGGCTAATGTTGCATGGAAAAGGTCGTCCAAAGTCTACCAGAATACGTAATGAGATGGACGAAGTTGAAACTAGTCAAGGACGCCCAAGATGCTTCATTTGCAAGCTAGTTGGACATAATCGGAGAGCTTGTCCCGATCGCCATGCTATTTCCTGATTTTGTAATGATGTTTCTTTTGTCGCATGTTAATGTATTTGATTGCATGTATTACAAATTTGTTTAAAATGTGTGTTGACACTTTAAAGTTTCGTGAATATTGAATAAGCATCGTTGTTTAACAAATGAAATATGCGAAATGCGCAATTTAAATAACAACAACAATTCGAATTAACCAAACTTAATGCATTCAAATTGACAATAACAATTGAAATTCGCTAACAACATGACTAATAACCAGTTACAGAAATGTTGTGCAGTGGACATGTTTTATTCCATTTGCCCTACTGGTTTGCTAAAAATAGCTAAGATTTCTATTGGACAAAAACGTTTCCAGTAGTTGGATTCAGCCAAAACCTTAAACAAGTCTTCATCGGTTATCAACTCTTTGATGTGATATTCGATTGTGTTCTCTAAATAAGGGTGGTGGGCTGGTTGTCGAAAAAACAATTTTCTTACCACCTGTGACTGGTGAATTCCATATGGGGGAACCCCAACAGGCGCAACTTCCTTGATGACATTCTTTAGTGTTTGCACGTTGCATCCTGAACGAATTTGAAACCTTATTGGATTTGTTCCAGTGAATGAATAGCCCACAAAACCGCCTTGTCGTGGTATGTTCCACCTGTCGTTGTAATACAACATTGCATCATGTGTGGGGATGAGGGTGGATCGGAGGAGGTTTAGTATACCATCGGGTGTCCTGTTGATTGTACATAATAATTCTATAAGGCCAGCAGACGACATTTCCTGATTGCTCATTAACATTGTCCTGACATCATCATCATTTAGCACTTGTAGAGAATTAAAATGATATTGCTGACCTCAGTGTATGGATGGCTGTCGGTAGTAGATCTCATTAATGAATTGTTCACTGCATAGCGAAAGGGTGTCGTTGATCCTACGCTTCAGTGTTTGAAACGAACACTCATTAGGAACCCGCATTGGTGTTGGAGTGGGGCTTTCAAAATAAACACCTGTTTCGTTGTGTTTCATCGATCCATTTGGGAAAATGAATGCCAATTTGGAGTTAACAATGGTTTGGCTACTTGTTTCTCCTAAGAATGACATGGTGTTCAGATTGAAATTCAATTGTGGACGTGTGTTCTGAGACAATGTTTGGCTTAAATAGGGATGAAGACGTGCAAATTTAGGCGTGACCACCCCATTTGTTAGTTGGGCGCATTCAATCACGCCCTATTTGGGCATATCCAACCACGCCATAATTGGGCGTATTCAATCACGCCCTAATTGGGCGTATGCAATGATGCCCAAATTGGGTGTGGCCGTGTGTGGCGACACAATAGTTGTTGGTGGTATTTCGTGATGCCTGAAAACCGCGTTATTTAGGGTTGTAAACTTACGGCGTACATGTTATCGTGTTTACTAACGACCTATTTTGTAGTCATTCATTCACAACAAACGTACACTACAAAATAAAGTCTATTACATGACATAAATATAAAATAAAGTCAGTTACAAACTCAACTAATATATACACAAACAAAATACAAAACTAAGACGGAGGTGGCCATGGCTGATGACGAGCTTGACGATCCGGCATCCTGCATTTGCTACGGGGCAAAGGAGGCCTGACTCACTAGGGTCGGGCTGTGAAGGACCAGCCTCTAAAGAGGTAGCCTGAGGAGGGACAACATCGACAGGTGCGTATGGACCTCCCTCATATGGTGATGCTGGCTGGGGATAAGAAGGAGGTGGGGTGCCATAGTCTGGAAGTGGAGGGTAGACCTCAAGACCTACGGGAGTACAATCAAGTTGATCAGCTAGGCGCGCATAATCAGCATCGGTCCACTCCGGACCAGGGTCGAAAGTACTGGTCCCACAAGCTTCTGATGCCATGTCCATAGCAGTAGCACAGAAGACATCCTGTGGCTGGGGGTCAGCTGGTGGTGGAACGTAATCCTCGGTAGTGAACCCCTGATGGCCCATGTCTCCCTGGTGGGTGCCTTCATAATACAAAGGCTGGCTACCGTATGTGGATCCTATCACAAGAGGCCTAAAAACACCAGCAGTGCGAGGCCTGGGAACTCCAATGGGTTCAGGGACATGGTGCATGACTTTCCGCCGACGCTCTAACCCATGCCCCTCCTGTCTCCCACGGGGAACATTCAAAGACACCTGTGGCTGACGCTAAAGCTGCGATGCTGGTCCATCTGGGTCTGGCTCCTCCAATCGACAGCTCTCTCGGAACATGGAAATAATGCGGCCCACCTCCTTGTGCAAGTAACCCATCGTGAACTCTGGCCACTCCCCGGAACTGGAATAGTATATCATCTCCAGCCCGTCAATCTGCAAATTACAAAACAAAATAATTAGTTCACTACATAACAGCATGATCATCAAACCAATTTTATGATTTATTTTTCAACACTTACACCACGACCCAACTTCGCAGCCATCTTCGTCACGTATTGCTTCCCATTCTCCCTATACCAAACCATGTACTCATGGTTTGGTGAGAGTAAGCTAGTCAGTAGGGGGGCAGCTCTATGTGTTGGGCCCTCTGCTCCCATCGCTGTATGAAGGGTTTGAGCTTACGCAACAAATTATCTTGTTGTTTGCCTCGGAGGGAGAAATCATGCACACCTTTCAACTTCCTGGGCCTTCAGGGGATTGGCTGATCCCTCCCAAACTGTCGCATACATCTGTCAGGATAAGAATATTCAACTATGTGGAAGCATATAATTGGACTAGTAGCCATCCACAACAGTCTCTCATCGTCAGATGCATCAAGAAAGTGGTAGCCTGGATATGGTTGCCAAACCACCTAAACAAAACAATGAAACACACAATTATTAAATGATCCAATCTAAGCAACCAAACTAATACACAGAACATTATGTACCTCATCCCGAGTAAGGGAGTCTAATCTCTCTCGATGCCAATGAAGCTCATGTAGTTAGAACTTCGCTAAAGCGTTAAACCTATTTTCAAAATAAGTTACATTACACAACTGATAACACTTAATAATAAATATCATACTCAGTAAAGAAAAGAAAATAACAACACATACCTATGGCCGTAATGCCACGCCGGCTGAGTAGGGTCAGGAATAGCTGGAGCAATGGGTGGGAATCTGATCCACGCCCATATCTGCAGAAGAGTGAGACACCCACCAATGTCACTTCTGTCTACATCTGTACACTCACACATTTGTTTGAACATATGTGCTAGAACCGTCGAACCCCAGCTATACCTACCTATATCCCCCATGTCCCCTGCAAGCAAAGGGATATAGCGACAGGCGAGTGTGCTTCCCCCGGATCGGTCGCATATTAGCCATGCTCCAATAATACGCGCAATGTGCGCCTTCGAAAACCGCATCACCTGGACAACATCATCATCATCCACGTTGGCCCAATGTTCATAAATCCTATCAAAGTAACTAAGGCGCAACAATCCTCCTTTTAGCTCAGTATCTAGAGGAGGATGACCGAACACCTCCTCGATAATGGTGTCCCACTCGTCTGATGTGGATCTAGTGACGACATGGTCGTGACTGCTTAAACCTAAGATGACAGCCACGTCCTCCAACGTGATCGTCATCTCTCCTTGCGGCATATGGAATGTATGTGTCTCTGGTCTCCACCTCTCCACCAAAGCACTGATAAGTGCAGCATCGATCTGAACACAAGTTCGAAATTAATCAATTTGCATCTATACTTATAAACGAAAACATTGATATCAGTCAATTCATATGTACAATTCTTAAATTCATAATTGGATACCTGGATATGTTGCATGCGTGCAACATGCAGGAACCCAGCCTGTCCTAACATCCACCCAACCATGTCAGGTATATCATCACACTTTGGCCCCCCTCCAATTTTGCCACGTCGTGTCTTTAGCACCCGACCTCTGTCCTCGTTCCACACGGCCTGTGAAACGTGGGTCTGCTGGGTACGCCTCCGCAGAACCCCCCACTTATATGGGGTGGGCAAAACATGCGTCGTCGGATCCATACCCTGGCCCTCATCATTGGAACCGGACCGTGACGAATCAGGAGATGAATCAGCCATCTATGACAATGTTAATATTAATGAAACAATATAATAATTGACAAATTAATAGCTTAAAATTATTAACTTAACATAAACCCCCAATTTTGTAAAACATAAACCCTAAATTTGTGAACCCTAAACCCCCAATTTTGTAGAACCTCAACCCTAAGATTTGTGAACACTAAACCAACACTTATATCAACCCTAAACCCTAAACCCTAAACCATAAACCATAAACCCTAAACCTCAAACTTGTGAACCCTAAACCAACAATTATGTCAACACTAAACCCTAAATTTTGTGAACCCTAAACCCCCATTTATGTCAACCCAAAACCCTAAACCACCTAAACCCTAAACCCTAAACCTAAAACTTGTGAACCCTAAACCAACAATTATGTCAACCCTAAACCCTAAATTTTGTGAAACCTAAACCCCCATTTATGTCAACCCGAAACCCTAAACCCCCTAAACCCTAAACCCTAAACCTAAAACTTGTGAACCCTAAACCAACAATTATGTCAACCCTAAACCCTACATTTTGTAAACCGTAAACCCCTAACTTTGTAAAACCAAAACCCTAAAATTGAACTAACAAAACATTGTCATATCATTTTAATTTAACAACTAATCCTTGGACCCCCAACCCTAAACCCTAAACAATACATTTTCTAAACCCTAAACCATACATTCAGTCAGCCCTAACCCCTAACATTTGTAAACATTACACCATTACCCATAAACCCTAAACCATAGATTCAGTCAGCCCTAACCCCTAACATTTGTAAACACTACACCATTACCCGTAAACCCTAAACACTAAACCTAGGTTTTGTCAACCCTAACCCTAACCCATTACCACTAAACCCTAGGTTTTGTAAACCCTAAACCATTACCCCTAAACCCTAATCCCTAAATCCTACACCCTCTACCCTAAATCATGCACATCAATACCCTAAGCCTAAATCATCAACAACACTAAATATACTTAACAGTTTTCTACAAATATAATAATACCTAACAGTTGCTAACAATTTTGTATAGCCCTAAAAATTCTATTATTTAATAATATAACATTTTAAATAATATGCATGAATAGTAAATTTACTTACTTGTTCGCAGAGCTTAAACACACGTATATCACTCGCAAACTGACAGAGCTTCGCTGCAGAGGAAAATCTCTCACAAATCCTAGAGAGATGGACTAGAGAAAGCTTTAGAGAGAAGGTGAAAGGTTACAAATGGTAAAAAGTAACTTTCGGGAGGCATTTATAGGCAGCTGAACACGTCCAGCATGGGCTGGAGTGGTCATGCCCAGATTAGGCATGACCAGTCATGCCTAATCTGGGCGTGACCACTCTAGCCCAGGCTGGACGTGTTCAACTGCCCCAGATTTGTAATATGTTTGGAAAATGTCCCAAATGCATAATTAAATGTATTTATTTGGATTCTTTTGCCCTTTATGTCCGCCAAACTTACTTTACTTAGAAGTTGGTTTTATATAAAATATACAGCATGACAAGAATGTGGAATTGACCATTTTAGCTTTCAATTATGATTGCTATGATCAATTCATAACAACTCAACGAATAATTGCGTGACAATTCACCTGAAATGTACACTTGAATTGTGTTGAACAACCAACGCTTATTGGTTACATATTTTTTGTTCGTGGAATACTTTCTCCGAAGTTTTGCGTTGTGCAAGAGAAGTTAACGTAACTTATTAAATATTTTATACTATATTATAAAGTTATCCAAAAAAAATTAATGTAATTCTTTAAATATTTTAATATTATAATGTTCTTAAAGATGGATCTTATTATTGATTTTTTTTTCTGCATTTAAAATTGAGGTAGATTGGAACCCACATACTTATCAGGATCATAAATAAAGCTCAAATAACGCTTAATTATTTATAAATCACTTACCGACAAAATTTTCATATCAGGCGTGAAAATTAAACCTATGTTATTTTGGGATGAGTCAATTTCTTATTAAGTGGACCAACAACTTCAATTATTAAAATTTTACTGCTCTTCTTTTTTCTCCAGTATTTTCAAGACCTTATGTTATGACATCTTTTTGGCATAAAATCAATTTCTGTTAATTAATATTTTGACAAAGTTATGTTTTACATATAGAAATTTACACAATGGTAAGATCCCAATTTAAAAATGTGACATTATTTCCTATTTTAGTCAATTTATAATTTCAAATTTTTTTGGCTTCAGTTTATTTTACTAGATCCTCTACAACATTAATCATAATTTAATGAAAACTTCATCTCGAAACTAAATCTTCAGGGAATTTTGCTGAATGAGGAAGGTAATTAGTTATAGATTCTTAATATAGTAAGGCAAAAAAGAAGGACTTATTTGAATGACTAATTTATTGCAACTTACAAAGCATCTACATCAACTACAACTACTACATCTGAAGTTGGGAAATTCCCGTGGGCTTCTTCTCTCTTTTGTTCCTTTTTTTTGTTGTTGGTGGTCGGGTTTTCAATTTTGATTAAATGAACAATATTGAAGGGACTTAATTAATTTCATGCACATAATAATAATCTCAAGCTGTGACAGATGTCTCCACAGCTAGCTTTCCAGGGTATGCAACTTCTGATTTTATATCAGCCTCCCATAGTTCAGGCACAGCCTCCCTAAGGTTGTGAATGCTTTCCAAAGCATAATCTGCACCTTTACATCTTTGTGATGTACCAACCTGGATTTTAACAATCAATGGGTATATAAAGCCTCAAATTAGTACATTGGTGGGTTTGGACAAATTAAAATGCAGCCAATAATAACATGCGTGAGGGAGTTTGGATAAATATACACGAGATCCTAAATTTAAATCTCAGTGTGACCATTGTAGACCAAAAAAAGTTAGTATATTGGTGGGTTTGGAAAAAAAAATACAACCAATAATAGTTTCTAGAAGCAAGTAAGTTTCTACTAAATAACAAAAATTCCAATGACTAACCAGCACAGTGTGAAGCCCCACACGTTTTCCAGCTTGTATGTTGCGGGTACTGTCCTCGAAGAACAACTGAAGTGACATAGAGAATCCAAAAAAAAAAAATGTCAGCATCTAGAAAAAAGAATTGACAAAGGGTAACTAGTAACAACATTACATAATCTCTAAAATACACTTTTGGTGTATCACCTTATTTTTGGTGTCAATCTGATCTCTTAAGTTTTAAATGTTTTTCTTTGATCTTAAATTGGTCCTTCCATCATTTTTTTTTACAAACGGTATTAATTTTTATTGATGTGGTAAATGCCTATCTGATGCGACATCTTTTAGAATTTGTCAATGTTTTTTTAAATTGACTGAGTTAGTGTGGTAAAGTAAAAGAATGACCAATTTTATTTAACTGATTCAATTTTTTTGTTTTAATCCTCCAGTTCTTTTGAGAAAAGAGATATTGACTAATCTGAAATTTGATCGAGATATAAGTAAAATTTGATCAAGAATTATTTGTGTCAAAGATTAAATTTGAACAGTATCCGAAACCTTAATTTTAATACATTAATCACTTATGTCCAATTAATTGATTTAACTGAATCAATTTTAAAGAACAAAGTGAAACTTTTTTAATTTAAGATGCCAATGTGCAACCAAAAAATTAGAAGAGCAAATAAAAGTGTATTTTAATTTTAGCCTAAAATCACAAAGCCAAAAAGGGTCAGAATTTCTTACAGTTCTTTGTGGGTTAAGGTTGGCTATCTTGAGGGCCAATTCAATGGCATTTTCTGATGGCTTGCAAACTATTGGTGTCTTTGGCAAGACTGCACTGGGATTGAGCTGAGCAAAATGCCCTATGATGTCAAAGATTTGAGAGGTGCCTGAACCATTACATGTGGTTGTTGGATTGGTGGTTCTTGAACCTACAAACTCAATGTCATCTTCATCATCAGAAACAATGCTCTTGTGGATGGGATTAAGGGTCTCAAAGCATATGATTCCTTCAAAGCAGTCTTCTAATCCAAGCCTGTTAAGCGCCTTCGCCGCGTGAACTTTGTCTGCGTTTGTGAAGATCTATCGACAGAAACAAGAGAAGCAATAGAGGTCACATTAGATACTACGCACCATCTTATGTGACCAATTCTACTGCTTCAATATTGATCATAAAATAACTTACAAGTTTCCTATAGGGTAGGCTCAGCAACAGGTTCCTCAGAACTTGGTCTGGTTTTAGGTTCTCATAAGGTAATCTTCCATGAACAAAACTGCAAGCAGGAATTAAAAAACCAATGTCACACCATTTCAAAATAAACACAATAATTAATTTTAAAAAAAAAATCACTTTTCAGCAGTTTGAAAGTGATGGTGTAATAAAACAAAAAAGTAAGGTACCTGTGATATTGATCATAGTCAAAGTCATATCCAATTGCCTGAATAGAAAAGGAAATGAAAAACAATTATAGGCTGTTAGTTAGTGTTTTAAGAATTTAATAATGGAAACCGATTTCACAGAAAATTGATTAGGAAGCTTACCCTTAGACCAGCCATAGTTGTTCCATAATTCTTGTAAAGGAGGTTGGACAAGTCATCAATTTTGCTAGGGAGTATGCCAAGCTTCTCAACCATGTAGTCTATGATCAATGATACCACTCATGTCAATACAATTTATAAAGTCATTTCTGAAAATGCTGTGACACAGGCATATGGCACAGTAGCTTACCCTTAATATTTTGGAGACATGATTTTGCAAGACCAGATTTGAGGGGATACAAAGTGTCATCTAAATCTACAGAACAAAATTTCAGAGTTATAATAACACAAAATACATGAATATGAAAAATTTTATGTTTCAATTTGGTATCATAAAGTTTTTCTGATTGCAATACAAGGCTCACCAAAAAGAAGGCAATCATATTTTGGTCTCTGAGCCTGGTGTCTGAAGCGGTCCTCGAACTCCATAAAGCCTTAAAACATAGAACAGAAACCAAAATGTGAGTTCCACCAAAACTTTAACCAATCAAAATTTATAGGACAACTCATTTTGATTCTCTAGCCACAGATCATCATGGCCTTTTGGAACAAAAAAAATAGATGTTTTTATTGACTCAGATTAGCACCAAAAGTGGTAAAGAGTGTCGATAAGGGGGAAATCCAAACCATTTGGGATAAGGCTTTGTGAAGTTTCTGAGTGGACAATCCACAACCAGTGGAATGGATTGAATTGAAAAGAGAGAAAAAAAAAAAAAAAAAAGAGCAGTAAAACAGTGCCCCTTTGGGGCACAGAACTTAAAAGAAACTTGTGATGGCTTTAAAAAGTTGCTGTAAGTTTAAATTATAAAACTTTGAAGCCACACGAAATGGACTTGTATGAAAGGGCACAAACAAACCCATTAATAAAACCTTTGAACAGAGCTCATATGACAGCAAACCACTTCCAAAAAGTGCATAAACTTTTGAAAGCATACAATTTGCTCATTTAACAAACTTTCACGATCCAACTAAAAGGTTTATCATTGTCCAACAAAATATAGCACTTTACAGCAATGCATATTTCTTAGCCTCATCTTGTCAAGGAAAAAATGTGTAGAATCACCATATAAACAGGTGTACATTTCTAAATAACAGAGTTATGGTACTGTTCATTAATCCAAAATCTGGTTCCATGCTGGTCAGTTTTGAGACAAAATCTCAAAACAATGATCATGGTACTAATGGCCTAATCTCAATTATCTTTGAAGGGTCATGAAGAATCAAGGACAATGAGTGAAAAAGCAAACAAAAGAAAAATGTTATCATGAAAGAATAACTGAAGCTATTAACTTACCAAGAAAGGCAACAATCAATGATGGCTAAGTAAAAAGAAGAAGGTATGGAAGAAGCAAAGTTTGAAGACAATACAATGCTAAGTTGTTGAAAGAAGCAAGAGGGAGAAGGGGGAAGAACAATAGAGGCAAGAGGGGCTTTATATAGAGAAAGGGTTGCTTTTGTGTCAGGGTCTTTGAATAAAATATTGCATTATTTTTCGCTTCAATTACGTTTAATATTGAAATTGAATAACCAATGGAACTCTCATTCAATGAATATTAATATAATTTTCAATTCTCCAAGAAAGTGACACCTAATTTATTACTGGTTAAGGTTTTTTCCTTCTTTTTATTTTGGGTTTTGTTTTTTACTCAAATTTAAGAACCAAAATCTGATTTTTCCTTTACTTTTGGCTGTACATAACTAAATATTATAAGTATAAAGAGAAATATACCTAACTCATAAGATTGATATAATGATATAAGATTTCGCTGATTGATTTTCTTAGTGTGCAAAATTTATTTTGCACCAGTTACACTCTGGAATGTTGAAAGACATTTATAATTTCTGAAAAAAAAATATAATATGCCAGCTGCACCATCACAAAATAAGAGGTGGAGGCTCTTGCTAATTCTCACCGCACATAAGGAACAACACTATTATTGTTTGATTTGTTTCCCATTTTTTGGTAGAAAATCATGCTAGCTTGATTTTCCTAGCTAACCATGTGCACATTTTAAACATGATTAAATATAGAAAGTTAGTAAATAGTGAATGTCTTTAATAATGGTGCTGTATGTTCGCATCTCATTTCATTCTCATTCGCATATGACACTTGTTTAAAGGGATAACATAAGACCCAGTTCGTATATCCTGCAACGAAAAATAGTTACACAATCTAATTCACAATGCCATTATTGGAGACAAGTTCAATCTTATTTAAAGATTCATCATGATTCACGCAGTTTTGGATGAGATTAATTACAAAAAAGTATGAATTTTTTTAGTATTTAAAAAATCGTGAAGTAGATTATTTAAGTTGTGCCACTAAACTTAGAATCTATAAGCTGCGCACTATTTGAGTCAATTTTATATGCAAAGATAAATATAAAAATGCATCATATCTAGGATAATTAGTCTTTTAATTGAGCGTACCTAACATATCAACATCAACCATACTTGCATTACAGGGACGGTTCTGGGCCCATTTAAGGTGCTGAACCGCACAGGGCCCAAAAAATAAAGGGTATCAAATATTAATTATTGCAACATATGTTTAATACTGAAAATTATGTTTGTCCCGCGCCCGTGCTTACGTACCAACTTTAATGTGCACATGCAAATTCTCCTTTTAAAAGTGTTTCCATCCTTTAAATGTAAATAGAAAACAATTTTAAGAATGAGTAATTTATATGAACAAAACATCACATGAAATTGACAAACTTGATTGATATCTTTCTCGTGTAGATTGCAGAAAATATTGAGATTTTTAGTTTTTTACCATCCTAAATTAAATGGTGAGAAATCCTTGATTTTCAAACCCTTAAAATTTCCCAAACCAAGCCAGACTCGCCTTATTCTTCTTATTCCATCAACCGCACCAAACTCACATTAATCCAGTTCCAAAAGTTTTAAATTGAGATCGCGATCACATTGCAATTAAAAAAAATGTGAATAATTACAAACAAATACGAATGACGTCATTATTATAAATAATTGTGGTTGTGATACAAGAGTAAAGATTTTGAGAAATCTTAATACTGATATCCTAATTATGGTGAGACAATGTGTAACACCCCGTGTGCACCCGGTGTATTAACATGATACCATATCAGAGAAGCACAACATGCATAAAAAATGAACAGTAAAGGAAGCATAATTCATTATAATATACATAATTGTTATACATATATGGTGAATTACTGTCATATACAAGCCAATTTCCTCAAAACTATACAAATGACCCCTCAGGGTATCAAAATACAGTCAAAATAATCAAAATGGGAGCCAACAAGCTCCAGTCATCTAATCCTAGGGTGTCTTCTAACTATCTCAGTGCAGGCCTCTTGCCTTGGGATCTCTCAAGGACTTCAGACTCTGTTCCTGCAACATAAGCCCCAAATAGGGGTGAGATAAACATCCCAGTAAACTCAGGGTCTTAGAGGTTTCCCTCTCCCTGGTTTACTTCCCAGCATATACACACAGATATAAATGTATACATAGACAAGTAGGAGAAACAATCTCCAAGAACACTGAGCTTACCTGGTCGTAGCTCAGAAACAGCCCCCCTAGTATCTGGGTGATCTCTACCAGCAGTCTGCACTTCACGCCCTACAATAGGCATGAACCAAATCATCAGGAACGGTATTCAACCGTGTATATGGAAGGAAACACCCTTCCAGTTATAACCAATTCAAAGTTATCTAGCTTAAGGTTTTATCTTAACTCAACTTCTATTAGGTCATACATTGACCTTCAATGGTCTGCCTCAGCCTCACCAAGGCCTCAGAGTTCCTTTAGAACTCTGTACAGCTCAATTCAAAACTATTCTAGAGTTAAGAACTCACATTGGCTCAACTCAGCCAACATAAATAATCACGTTTTCACCGATTATTTGGCCTTATGAATAACTTTTGTAAAGGTACTTTAGGTATTTCAGGCCATAATGTTGCTCATTCACACACCATTTTCCCTTCCCAGAGCCAAACTCAAACTTCATCACAATTTCAGTTTCAACATGCCATATGGCTCAAAACAACCTCCTGACTACATCTCTCTAAAGAACCTAAGCCTAATTCCAGCCCTATCAATACTTGGTTACTATTCACCCAATCTCCCATTCCAAGAATTAAACGGTTAGGACGTGAGTTTCTTACCTTAATTCAATCAAGGAAGGCTGGAGAAGTCTTTCTCCTAGCTCTGGCGTCCTTGTACCATCTCCTTTTCCTCTCCAACGCTCAGCTCTCTCTTGACACTCAAAGAATGGGATTCTTCTCACAATTCTCACAACCAAGGCTGGATTTTGGCTTTCAACTGGTTCCAATCAGGTTTAAAGGTGATTAGGAGGTGTTTTAATAGCTTATAATGGAGATATGAAGCTCCTAAGGTGCTCTAATGGCTGCCTGGGCTCAAGGAGGAAGAGAAACAGTGGTTTCTCCAGAAAATTCGTGAAATCCCTTTATATAGGGGCCTGACCGACATTGTCGCGCTCTTGGCGCCACTTTGGCGCTCTTAGCACCACTTTCCAGTGCCTCTAGTGCCCTGGCGCTCTTGGCGCCACTTTCCAATGCCTCTGGTGCCCTTGGCGCCACTTTGGCGCTCTTGGCGCCACTTTCCAGTGCCTCTGGCGCCTTTGGCGCCACTTTGGCGCTCTCGGCGTCACCTTTCAGTGCATCTGGCGCCACTTTGGCGCTCCCGGCGCCAGTTCCCAGCATCTGTGGCGCTTCTGGCGCCACTCTGGCGCTCTTGGCGCCAACTTCCAGCACCTGTGACACTCTTGGCGCCGCTCTGGCGCTCTTGGCGCCAGACTGTTGCGAAAATCCGTCGCTAAATCCGTCGCTAATCCGTCGCTAATTCCGTCACTAAGGCTTTTGCGACAGAATTTTATAAATTTAAATTTTTATTTCTTTTACTCCTTTTTATACAAAACCTAGGTTATTATACAATGCAATTTAAAACCATGCCAAGCTAAGTCATCGGTTTGCTCTTTTTGCAAGCTTCATTTTCGCTTCCCACCAAGAAGATCATACTCTTACTTAAGCATTCAGAGACCTCAGATTTTTTCCTTGAAAATATCATAATGCAAGAATTACTATTTTTTTAAGGGTGGCTCATACATTTTGTTCAAAAGCCATCAAGACACCTAGCCCACTTAGTGTCCATCATAATTTTTGCCACTTCACGTTGTTGGCTTGTTAATGCATGATGCATTTCTCTTTCATTTTCACATTTCTTGAAATTGAGCTTCCCAATCTTCCTTTGTTACTTAACCTCTTGCAATATTCTAGATCTTAGTATAATTAAGTAATTTGAAGGAGGGACACACATGGATTTGTTCGAAAAACAATCGAGTCACCTAGCCCATGGTATTGAGTTGTCCCACAAAATATCATCTCCCCTTGTTCATGAACGGTGAATTTCTCTTTCATTTTCCCATTTACTTAATATCTTAACTTGTAATGAGATTCCAGATCGTATTATACCTGAGTTATTTAAAGGTTATTAAATTCACTAGATGCTTGTTATTTAAAGGTTATTTAAAGGTTATTAAATTCTACTAAGAATTCCCCCCTTTTCATTATAATTGTTGGTCTATATTATTTTATAAAATTACAATTTTATAAAATTCGTCTTATCATCATTAATTATTTCTATTTTTATAACATATTATTAATATCATATTAAGAGATATAAATTAAAAAATAATTAAATTATATTAAAAAATTAAAATGAGAATTATTTTGAAATGAAAATATTTTTCGGACACGATAATTATAATGTGGGAATACGGGTAGTGTAATTGTAATGATGCCCTGTAAGTGCTATAAGTCTACTCTATTTCTTTTTTAATTCGTAGTTTACTCTTAAAATTATAATAAAATTAATAGCATTTATGAATTGTCAATATTTGTTTTTTTACAATAAGATTGATGTTGAAGTTAATATATGAATAAAATAAATCCAACCTGTATTATTAGAAAAATAAATTAAAAAATAATCAATTCTTGAAAATAATTATATTTTTAGAAAATAGACAACCTCACATCTTTATATTTTTTTTTTATTTAAGATGTTAGAACAAAGAATATTGGGTTCATTCAAGCTTTGGGATAGAGTTTGATTTGTAAAAGCTGAAAATGACCGTTACACGAATATTTGTAACTTGTGATAAATTAGTGATACATGATGGTTTGTAAAAATTTGAATGTTGGTTTCAATGGTAGAAACAAACTAATATAATTTTCTATGTTTGATGCTTATCTCTTGTTTGCTTTAAGTGACCTAGACTATTTGATTTGATATTAAAAATCTCTCTTGTTTTACAAAATGTGTTTTCATGGTCTGAACATGTTTTTTTTTTTTTTTCTTTTGAAAAAATGATTAACTGTGTTACAAATTATAAAATCGTAATTCAATCCATCTTGTGAAATTTACTTGTACACTCATGATTTTTTTAAGTCATTCTTTCAAATAGAAGTTTTTAAATGCATTTTTCATCCTTAATTATAAGATCATTTTCACAAATTTATTCATCTTTTTTTATAAGACCATTTTAAATTTCTAAATATGTAATTATTTTTTTCCTACATACCCTTATTTAATTATTCTCTATGCAAATATTAATGAAAAATAATTAAGTGAATGGAGAGATAAGAAAATGATAATTTTGGAATGATAATACACATAATTAACAAATTTAATGTGATTAACTAAATTAACTATTTTTCTTAAGAGATATGAATTAATTGAAAGCGTCTTATAATTAGGGATGCATGGAGTAATTAGCATTGCCTTTGGTATTAAATATAAGAAAAAATAAAATTTTCTTGGTCTCAAATATAAAAAATTTAAACTAACTTTACCTTATTTAATTTAATGCTTCTATATCTAAAATATCTTTCATTTAATTAAAGTGTCAATTTCAATGATTTTTTCGTATTCTTGATACCAAGTTTTAATGAAGGGTAAGTTGGAAAAATACTTTTTAATTAAAATTGATATAATTAAATGTGATTAACTAACTTTGTTAGTTAGCATGACATGTTTGTCAATTTATAAGATCATTTTCATAAATTTGTTTGTCTTTTTTTTTTATAAGTCTCTTTTCTAATTTATAAATGCATTAATTATTTTTTCTACATACCCTTATT
>PYAF01000977.1:44513-64943 GCA_007407185.1 Glycine tomentella | reverse complement strand
AATAATAGTGTAAATAATTAACAAATTTAACATAATAACTATTTTTCTTATAGATTATGAATTAGTTGAAATAATCTTATAATTAGAAACCAGAGAGAGTATCTCATTATTTTTTTTGTCTTAACTCTCCAATTCATTAGAGAGAGAAAATCCTAATTAATACAAAATTCAATTAAAAAATAAGTAAAACCTCAAAAAAATAATTGTAACTCATACACTTTAATTAATTCTAAGTTCTCCATCTATTCTTTTCATAAGAAAATTTTACAATCTTAAAAGTTATATCAGAATGACTCCATATATATGAGTTTGAAGGAGAAAAAGAAAATGTTCGTACTATTTTACTTTTAAACATCTTTATGACTACACTAAAAACAACGTAAGATGCATCAACTGCTTTTTTTTTTTAATGCTTTTTACCTTTATTTATGTTGGCTACAAGTGCTCTTTTCCCTTTCTTTACCCGATGTGAAGCAAGTGCACGCAATAAAGGGGAGGAAAAAGAATGCAAAATAAATTAGTCATATAGTATATGATATTACAATTACTTACCCTTTTGCGTGTAGGACTCCTACTAGGCTTTAAAATGTGTGTTGCAAATCAAGAATAAGGTGGTGACAAAACCAAGTCGTGTACAGCTCAATGTAACATGAACACTAGCCTTACAAATCTGGGACAGTGAACTTTGATAAAGAATGCGAGTGTGAAGTGTCAGTGGCTTTTTCCTACAAATGGTTTGGATTAAGCAAAGATATTTTGGGATATTTTGGTCTAAGGGAAAAAAAAATTGTACTGTTTACACAAACCATGATCACTCACTAGACACTTCTGGATGCTTGGTGCACGTAAGTGGACTTTTAACGAACACCTTACAGCTAATAAAAGCTCCACTTTCAATGTCCTTTGTGTTAGAGGACAAAAGTTACGGTTTCGGCAATCAGATAAATGATGATCTTTTTGTAGTTTTCCTAGTACGACATCAAAATGTACTCGAATAAATCGAGAAATTAATCACATGGCTGCCTTTTTCTAAAAATAATAGTAATAATAATAATAATAATAATAATAATTTTGGTTACACCTTTTGTAACGATGTAATTAAACTATATGGTCGGTAAAATATTTTAAAGTATGGTAATGATCATGGTTCACGAGGCCGTATGATACGATTTTAATTTTTAAACACTTTTTGATCCTTCTGGGAAAGCACCAAGTCAATAAGGGCTAACTCAGTTGTTTTAATTGTTACTATTTTAATTTGATCTTTAACATCAACGCAATTGTTGTGGAATAGCACTGAATAATTTATCCTAGACGACGTAGTTACAATATTCATTTTGTTTTCCTCGAAAGATCTTAAATTTGGTTAGTTAGGAGGAAACTTACATTACAGTTTCATTATAAGAATATATTTTTCATTTTTTATGAGTATAATACTTTTCATTTGATCACATACTAATTCATATAAATAATATCTTGAAGATACGTTGCCATATCTCAAATCTGAATGGTTGATTTTTCTTTTTTATTTACTTATTCTTAATCTTTCTAAGAACTTTTTTTGCAAAGCAAAATAAAAATAAAAATCCTTCAGACGTACATTTCTAAGACTATAATAACAGTTAAGAATTTAGATTCAAGGAACGGTTTTCAGTTTTCTTTTTTAACTTTATTTTTAGAAAAATATTTTAAGAATAATTACACATCTTAGAATAATATAACTTCCTGATAAAAAAAATTCTAGCTCTACATCACAATAAGAGATAAAGTACATATGCACCCAATAATTTGCCATGAAATCAAATTATTAATTCGGAGAAAGACAAACAAAATATTACAGGGCAAAGAGGCTCGAGATTCCAACTATTAGATCCACAAATTTGTTTATATATCGGTAGAAAGAGATCCACAAATTTAGATTTTATTCAAGTCTATCTCTTTCTAGAATTTACCACGAAATTTTCCAGAAAGAATTTCAATTTTTAATTACCCAAATCCTCTAATGCCTTGTTTCTTTCATTTTCATTCTATTGTTTGTTTTTTTTTTTTGGTAGGGGGATAAGACAGAGTAGGGGCAGATCAAATTATGAATTTCCATGTGTTTCGTTGGTGATATCTCATGAAACTGCCAAACTTTAGACTAAGGTAATTTATTAATCATCTGCCATATGTATAATCTGAACAACCATTATTTGAGCAGCGACCCATGCTGTGCTTACACGTATGCCTATAAAAGCCAAAAATCACAAACAATTGTAGTAATTATCCGATATAAATCCATATATGCAATTTGAGAGCAAGATGTTAGTATCCATGATTTCATAATTATCTTGAAAATTTTAGACTAAGCCCTCTATGATTGAGGGGCCGGTTATGAATTACAAGTATGAGCACGGCATAGTTTTCAATCAACTATTAATTTAGTGATCTTTTACAATTGTAATACCTCTTCTGTTTGACCATAGCAATAGCTATCTTGTGTTACCATAACAGAATATTTCATATTGCTTCCATGTATACAATATATGATGCAACAAAACCCCCCAAAAAGTATTTTTCCTATGCTGGGTGGTTGAAAACTTGGACCTTGTGACAGCTAGCTATGCGTTTGTGTTTATTCTATTATCTTTGGACTTTCGAAAGCAATGTTTCATATCGCTTAGAGTATTTCCAATAATATTAATATAACTAACTTAATTTATGTTACCTCAATTTTAATTTATTCAATTAATTTACTTTTTAATGAATATTTTTTTTTTATCAAAAAGTTGTTTATTTCACAAATGTTTTATTACTCTCTCTGCTGGTATCGAATGCAAAGTTAAACAATTCATGAGTAATAATCGTTCATATAAGCAACTCTATCCAATTTTAAACAATTCAAAATCAAATGTGACACATTAATAACATATTTTTTTGTTAAACAACTTGTCTTAATTAATCATCAAAATGCCTTTTTAGTAAGAATAAAATCCTGATAAATCATTAATAACATATTTTCAAGTTCACATCACAAATCGAGTCATGCGAACTTGAAATCGGAATATTTTACTATTAATTATTTATTATTATTGTATAAAATAAAATACAGTGATCACTGTGCCGTCAATAATTAAGTGAAAATGACCATCCTCAATCGTAGATCTTGGTGCGTCTGCTTCCCTTATTTAATTCATTGGGAGCAAATAATTGGAACCAAAGATTACATGCCATGGAAAAGTACAACTTAAGTAGATTGAAAAGAGCTGGAAAGGGAAAAATGGAGGGTAGACTCTTGTTTAGTGATTCTTTCTGTGTCATTGAATCCTTAAAATATAGAGAGGATGGTTACGTATTTGTCAAAACATTGGCACTTGCGGTGGGAAATGGGCTACTCTTTGTTGTGTGTCTTTGAAAGCTCCATTTCAGTCTTTCCCTCCCTCAATAATTCCAAGCACCTGGACTGGCTGTGATTGTGACATGCCATTTTTAAATTTCTCTTCATTATTGTTAATAGACTATTAGCACAAATTCATTTGTTGCACTAGTGTATAGTAGCAACCTAATTGGATGTTGTTCATAAATCGTAAATTTGAAATTTCCAATACAGTTTTTTAAGAGAAACGAAGAATGCATATACTAAGTATGATAAAGTTTCTAATTAAGAATAAATTTATATTATCTACCTAAAAGATTGGAATTTTTTGAAGACTTTTTATGAACTCGTGAGTCTAAAAGTCAAAGATCCTGATTAAGGTATAATTATAAATAAAAAATTCTAAAAATTAGGCATGATGTTAATAAACAAAGATTAGATTAGTCATTAGTTTTTGTAAATATAATTATATTTAATTTTATTCTTTCACTTTTTTTTGTTAGTTTTGGTTTCATAGATTTTAAAATTTCTGAAAATGATTTCTAATTTTGTTTAATAGTGACGTAACATGTGTTTGCCACATCAACATCCATTTTGAAACTTATATATATATGTGTGTGTGTGTGTGTGATGCTATTAGCAAGTGGTAATATAAACTATTTCTTTTTAGAAAAGTAAAGATCATTAGCTATTCTAATGAAGTTTGTTTCAACGTGTATTCATTTGTTGCATTGGTGTATAGCAGCCTATAGTTGACCGTTGTTTATAAATTTTGTAAAATTGGGTAGGAATTTTAAAATAATTCAAATAAATATATTTTAGTCTATATGCAAACATAGTTATATAGATTTAATTTTATTCTTTAATTTTTTTTAAAGACTAAAATTAAATTTGGCCATATTTACAGGGATATTAAAATACATTTTAGGGAAAATAGTTTTGTATTCTTGATGTCACTTAACTTTTTTAGACTCAAATTAGTCTTAATTCACAACAATCAATTGAAATGTCGTTATACCCAACAGCACGTGGTCGGTGTGAATTCTAATTTTAGTAATATAGTTGAACTTTACTTACAATAATTAACGTTCAAAATTCAAATCCTCAAATTGACATTCTCAAAAGTAGTTTAACCTAATCATCAATTCAAGAATCAGTCTCGCATGCTACTGGTCTGTGAAGATAATGGTTAAAACTAAAACTGAAATATTGCATATATTTAATTAGCTAGTTCCACTTCAACATATATGCTAATTATTGGTGCTTTTCAGCCTCCAGTACTAGATGATTCTTAGTGAGAAAGAATAAGAAAAGGAAAAGGGGATTTGGCTTTGGTAGGTGTAGTTGGTTGACTGAGAAAGCTACAACATATGATGTGGAAAGCAATTAAATATTTTAAATGCCTTAACCCAACAATATAATATTTTACTTTTAATTTGCTTTTGTGCAACTAGGGAGTTCTTAGATTTCATAGATTGTATTACACATAAGGCAATTGATTTTGTTGATTTTGGTTTCACTTTCTAGTGCAGAGTCCATAATAATTAATGAAAAATACTTGCAAAAATAAATTGATTTAACTACCGCACAATTGAAAGACGATTAAATTTTGGGAAATAATAGTTAGTACGAATGCTATAGTAAAAAAAATACATCTAATACAACACGTTGGATATGCCACGGTGAAGCAAAAGATAGAAAATGAAGTGAGTCCTCTATTAGGGTTTCAGAAGAAAGTTCGAATCGAAAGAGGAGGATGATCTTCTCCTTAGGAGCAATTGGAAGGTTAAAAGAAAAGCTGAGGAGGGTGAGAATCCTTTGGAGATGGAGGAGCCTTGGAAATGTTCTCTCATGGCCTTCGAAAAGCAATAGGAAGGTTTTCGACACCTTGAAGCAAAGTAGAAACATGATTGGGCTAGGAAGGGATCAATAAAAAAATATTGATGTACCACGAGACTAATTCCAAGTTTTATTTACATTTGATGAGGACTATAATCATGCCTTTCTCAATGGTCCATGGATGATAATGGGTCATTATAGTATGGTGCAAAGTGGAGACCTTTCTTCCTAGCAAATACTTATGTTGAATGTTGAACTATGGGCTATCTTTCTAGCAAATACTTAATTTGCTCCTAAAAACTTGCCCTGTTTTGAATGCTGAAGTATGGGCTATCTTTCATGGGATTAATATGGCTAAGAAGCGTGGTTTGTCGTCTTTGGAAATCCACTTTGATTCTCAAAATGCAATCTGGATGGTGCAAGGATTCAAGGACCCGTAGGATCGATCATCAAAAGGTTATGATGCAAATAAGGCTAGCATTTGCCTCATACAAGAGATCATTTTGCTCATGTTTATAGATACTGTAATAAGGTTGTGATGTGTTTGCTATGTTTGGCCTAACCTTAGCACAAGGTTTAGTTTCTTTTTGGGATATTCCTATGTTTGCAGATTCTGCTATCCAGGCTGAAGTTCTAAGCTTGGATTAGTTTTTTTGTTTTTTGTTTTGCTTTTCCCTAGCCTTTTGCCCCTTCAATACAACAGAAAAAAGAAAAAAACTATAGTACAAATATTGTGCATGAAAAAATCTATATTATTTTTGTCAATTTTTTCATGCTTAAAATTGGTAACTTAATTTTAATTCAGAGTTTAATTGAGCCTATCAATTATTAAAATTTTTAATCAGATTTTCTAATTATTTAAAAGTACTACAATCGTATCATTTATTAGTTAGTTTGAATAACAAAAGTTGTGTAAATAGATGTTTTTACATTGGTGTTGCACAATCAATATAAGAATGTATGTTCATATCGACCACATAAAGTGATGTAAAAGATATCTTGCTTTACATGTACTGTGTTGGAAAGTTATGTAAAAATTTCTTTTTCCATCAATTAAACAACAAAATTGATGGAAAGAATATGATTATAGTTTTTAAGAAATAATTGTATAATTAAGCTATTTATTTCCTAGATTTCATGCTTTCCAAAAATAAAAGCTGAACTAGTAGCTAGTCTTCGTACCATATATAGCAATATTGATATTTTTATTTTTTGAATTAATATATTTGCTTAAAAAAAAAAGATAGCCGTCTAATTAACAGTTCGTGCATGCTTCCCTTCGCACCAAATAGCACCGCTGTAAAATTTCAAGGGTGGTTTAACGTTTTCATTTTGGACTAATTAAATACGTGGCTAAATTCATTTGGTGATTACAACGTTGACACTGCAAACACCAATAATAGAGAACACAAGCAAAACAAAAAATTGACTAAAGCGTTTATTTTTATCTTTGTAAGATCAATAGCATTAATATGTAAAGAATAAATTTCATTTGTCGTGGACAGCACCTTCAACTTGCCAACCCTTCCTAAAAGTGAAATTCTATAAATAAATTAATAAATATAAGCAGTAGTGAGTGGGTTCATACCTAGCTTCTTTGTTTTGGTCAAATAACTTCACAAAACACGCATGATTACTCTTGATAAAGAGTAAGTACGAAGTAGCCCCAAAAAGCTCCATGCACGCTTTGACAGTGTACCCTTTTAGCTTTTTTTTCTTCTTTTTTTCTTTGTTTCCTTTCCTATCCAGCTCTCTAATTTTCTTAATAAAAGTTTAAGTGAAAGTTCAATTCACTCATATTAGAAAAGTCCATCATCTTTAAGGAGAATTCATAATGAAATTACGTACTATTTCTGATGAGGGTACTGAAATTAAAGTAAGTGCTGGTTTGCGGTAATATATATAGCAGGCCGAAGAGGTGAATAGACTTATTTCGGTGATATGTTTGATTAATCCAAAAATATGTTTAAACAAGAAAATTTTGTAGGAAACTCAAATTTTTGTTGAAGTAAGACTTGGATTGGTTTTGTAAAGTCAGTTTGCAAATTTTACTTCAAACGTGTATAGAATTAATCTAGTAGTAAAACAATTAAAGTTTATATTTTAGGTCTATCAGGAAAATAAATATTTATTATTATTATTTATAAAGTAAATAAAAGTCTCATACATTAATAAACAAACAAAAGTTACATATATTAGTAAGAATACCCAATATATTAGAAATATTTTTTTTAAAAAAAATAGATTTTACTTATTGTTGGATCAATCCTGAAAATACACAAAATAAGACTTTGACTCTTCTATAAACTGAGTTTGCAAATTTAAATTTAACTCAAATTTAAGCTCTCAAATTTTAATTTAAATATATACTTAATTGTTTTGAAAAATAATTTTAAGGGCCAGTTTTTTTTTTTTTTTTTTTGGGTATGGTATGAATGAAACGAGTAACTCCCATGGTTCATAGAGACTAATCTCTCTTTCGAAAACACTAAAGTTTTCTTGCTTCTTCTCAACTAAGTTTATCTTTATATGCGATAATTTGGATTCAAATCTCTCTAATCACTTGCTTAAGAGTCCTGAGCTTATCATTACTCGAATTAACCACTTGGTGTTAATTTCATGCTAGCTTGATTGCAGTTGTGAAACTGCGGTTTAATTATGGAGAATATTACAGCTGCGAGTTTTAACGCAACGAAATTTAAAAAATGAATTTCATATCAGATTTAGGCAAACCAAAGAAAGAGGAAAGAAAAAATGAACAACAGGTGTTGCTTTATTTCTATATAAAAGAAATTAGGTAACGCAACTAGTGACAGTGACACATCTCTTACGCCTGAAAACAATACAACTTTGTTTCTCGGCTTTTCTTTTAATACTATACACTCTTGAATCAATATGATATCACATTTTGTGCTTTACTGTGGCAGATTGCGTTTCAGGACACAAACCTCTCTAAAGAACAAGTATAAAAAACAAATCTATTCAAATTATTCAAACAATAATATTTGGGGTATATTTTTTTTTGAAGGAATATATTTGGGGTATTGATATAACTTATTATTAATTATATATTTTTTATTTAAAACTTATTATGTGTAACATTATAACAGAATAATCATAACAAAAAATGTAGTTATTATTTTAATAAAAATAATTGACATATTAACCGAATACTTATTATGAAAGAAAGTTAACAGAATATATAAGATTCATTAATTATAATTACTTATTAGTTATTTGTAAAAATTATTATTTCATTGAAAATATTTTAAGTCATTACACATCACTTCAAGCACCAAAACGAAGTAAGATGTCAGCATACAATAATTGAATATTTTATTTTCATATAATAATTGAAAAAGCGCCGTCTTGAGTAATGATAATCTCACATCCTTAAATCTTACACTTCTACATACTCAATACAAGAAAGAGACCATTAATGGCGAAGATATATACAGAATATAAATGAACAAAATAAGAGGATAAGATAAGAGAGGGAAAATTTTTATGAGAATATTAGGTTCTATTTCTATTCTATATTTGATGTTGTTTTTTATTAGACTTAGGTCCAATATATATGTATAGGAGTCTATTTTGGTTTAAAGGTTGGATTGGTGTAAATTGTTAGCGTTGATGGAAGGTCAATTCATAATTCATTAACAGGAAATATATTATTCGGTTTTTTTATTTGGTGGTCGATCGAGTAGTTTATTTAGATTCAGAAAATTCAATAAATTTAAATAAGGAAAGAGAGAAACTTTATCTTCTAGAAAAAAGATAAAGATAAATCCCTAATATTGAAAATTATCTATTCACTACTAGAAATAGCCCAATTCACGACATAGCATCGATGACGGTTATTTGATAACCGTCTTTGTATCATCGACGGTGGCATTTTTGCAATTATGTTGAAGTTAAGCATCCTCCACAGGAGCAAGCGAAGACGGTTATGGAAAACCGTCATCTTTTTCCTCTATTTCAAAGACACCATCTTTGTCGTTTTTTCGCTATTTCAAAGATATAATAGCTATTGTTTTCATCTCCTGTGCCCTAGTCAACATGCACACACTTTCGACACCTTCACTGCAACAACAAAACAGCTCCTTTCCGTTTCCACACCTCCGACTTTGCAACTTGGAGTTCTGAACAGGGACCCTTCAGAACTGATTGCAGCCCTTTCGCTCTTGTTTGGTCTTGCCTTCGAATCTACGTAAGGTGAGGGCATTTTTCTTGGTGTTGTGTTCTGGGTTAGGGGTTATGAGTTGTTATCATATTTCAATACAAGGTTTTGGGTGGGTCAGTGTTTGATAAGCATTTTTATTATGGAATCAGTCTTAGAACAGTCGTTCATGGAATTTCCTTGTGTATTACCATTTGTTTTGGGTTTTAAGTTGCTCTATCATTATTTTACATGGCATGCTATTTGTGTGGTTTAAGTTGTATGCTCTGGTTTTAGGAGACTATACCCTGTTCATAGCTTTAATATGAACAAACTTCTGTTGTGTGTGTGAATAAAAGCACTAAAGTAAACTTTTCTATTTGTAAATTAAACTGTCTACCGTCGATGTCCTTCCTGCAAAGCCAAAAGCAATCAATTATTTCTTTATTTTGCAACACAATTCATATATATTAACTCTCTCTCTTTCTACACAATTCAAACTCACTTTGTCTTGTTTGTTTTGCATTCTTCACACCTGCTCAGCTCCTAATTGTACAATTTTACTACTTTTAGAGGAATTGATTTCGTCTACTTGTCAAATAATTGAACAAAGAGACTAAGATATGATTCACTATTTTACTGCCATCATTTTTGTATTTCTTATGGATTGTACTGTAAATAATGGCATTCAAAAAATTGCATATTCAAAGCTTGTCATGCTTAATTAATTTCCAGTGTTCATTTTCAACTTCAGCTCTTATTTTTTTTTTAAAAGTATTTTTTTTAGATTACAAGTGGATGCCAGGATTAATTGTGTTATATAGAGTCATCTTATTCTTTTCCTACCATGGTAATTGTTTTAAAAATTATCAATTAAGGATGAGATTCCACACAAATAGAGACTTAGAAGGTACATGATTGAATCACTAAGAAGCAAGAACATTATGGTCTCTGTTATGCCATCCCTAGCCTTTCATTATTTTTTACTGCAACTAAGTCAGTTAGTCTTATGATAAATGATAAACCTCTAATGATAAACCTCTAATGTTCAAAATGATAAACCATAGGCAACTCTGGCTTAGGTAATTTAGGAAATTTGGACTTAGGCATTTCAGGAATGTTAGGCAACTCAATTACTTTAGTCAATTTGGGCTTTAGCAATTCAGGAACCTTAGGCAACTTGGGTTTGGGCAATTCAGTAATCTTAGGAAATTCGGGTACTTTAGGTTACTCGGGCTTAGATAATTCAGGGACCTTAGACGTCTCAGGTACTTTAGACAAGTCAGACTTAGGCAATTCAGGAACCTTGAGCATTTTATATTACTTTAGGCAACTCTGGCTTAGGCAAATCAGAGACTTTAGACAACTGGGGTACTTTAGGCATTTGAGGGACCTTAGCCATTTCTGGTACTTTAGGCAATTCAGGGACCTAAGGTAGATTATTTTTTGGGACTGTACGGATCTTAGGCAACTCCTGCTTTGCTAATTTGGTGATTTCCGGCAGAGGTGGCAACTCGGGTTTGGGAAGTTGTAGCAGTTCTGGTTTTGACAAGGTTGATTCCAAGAGACTGCGTGATCCGGCAAATATTGTGTGACTGTTTGGTGATATTTTCTGGGGAAAATAAGTTTTAATCACTTGATAAGGAATAATATGTTGGGACCAATAGTGGCTCCTTATCTTGTAATGTAACCTTCTATTTGCTTTTGGCCCAATAATACGGAACTTGTGTCCTAAACAGGATCGAAGTCCAATAACTATCTCTCTCTGTCTAAAGTATTCTATAGCAACAGTGGCAGTTCACTTAAAATCAATGACACACAAAATTAAATAAGTATTTAAATGTCTGTTCACAAATAGTGACCAAATAATGTTAAAATGTTGGTGCAAAAATTATGACATAACTATTGAATAGTAAGAAACATCTTCACTAGTTTATCAGGTGTCTTGAACTTACGTTTCTAGCTTATATAATGGATGGATCAATTATTATGATGATGTTTAACATAAGTTTTCATTTTGAACATAATGTTTACATGTTAATCAATTATTATGAGATTAAATGCAATGAACATTTACAAATCCAACTGAGGCAATTAAAATTTGAGAGATGAAACACACATGTAATACCTGGAAGAATAAAAATATAGTTAAGCCTAATTAAAACGTGCTGGAGGGCCTAGAGAGTTTTTGGTTGTCGTTATATGAGTGTTGGGGTTGGGACAGGAAACCCAAATACATAAACTTACAAATGAAAGGAAGTTATACAAATAACCATGAAGCCTCACTTTGTTGGCAGGCTATCAGAAATCATCGAAGTAGCTCTGCTTAGACCTTACAATGGCCTAAAGCTAATGACTAGGCTTAAGAAAGAAACAACATATTCTTATTTCCCATCAATTTTGTCTTTCACTACAAAGGATCATTTCAAAGTTACTAATTTTGTCCATGTTTGAGGTTTTGTGGCATTAACTTGTATTGTACTGGTCTGAGTTGCTAGATGGCATTATCTTTTGTGCAGGAGTTGGTCATCCGAGAATTTTCCTTTCATGAACTGAATGCTAATTTACTCTGGCCAGGGACATTTGCATTTGTAGAATGGTTAGTTCAGAATAGGTCATGCATTGAAGGATGGCGTGCCATTGAGTTGGGGAGGTATATAAATTACTTGTACATTAATTTATGTCTAAACTATAGTTATTGTTACTTAATTGCATCCAGCTACACATCTATCAATAATCGTTGTTCGTTGTACATTTCGTTTCTATGACAGGCATACTTAACTGTATTTCTTATGAAAATGTATCACCATGTGTTTTGCTCTCACATTTTAGACAATTGATTTCTTTTTTGCTTTTCTCATGTTGCATCCAATTTCAGTGGCACAGGTGCTTTGGCCATATTTATTCGAAAATCTTACAATGTTGATATTACAACTTCAGACTATGATGACCAAAAATAGAGAAGAACATTGCTCACAACTGCATGGCAAATGAAATACCTATCATCGTATCACATAATACGTGAGTCTTCTTTCAATTGACCTAGCTGTCTTTTGCTTTTTAGTAAGCTATTGAGAAGGGTTTAAAAGTGGAGATTCTGTGTTTTCTGGCTGGTTAAGTATCCTTTATGATTGTAGTTTAAAATCTTTATGCCATAAAACAATTTTATATTTGAGCCTTATTGTTGCTTAGTTAACAAACCTTGCTTCCTTTGAGTGATTTTATTTGCTTGCTACGAGTATTACTCTCTAGAGCTCAAAAGATATATTGTCTGTGCCAAGGTAGCCTCTTTGAAACTCATTCCTTCTTCCCGTCTACTTTTGAGTGCGTCATGACATTCATGCTATGCTCCCAGTCCCAGTTGGTCACTCTTCTATTCAGGCTGCTCAGCATCTATCTCACCTACTTTCTTGCTCATATATCAACCAGACAATGACAATCACATCTGAAACCTGTTGATGGACTCATATACCTACTTCATTCTCATCTTAGTGAGAATCTCCTGCTCCACCTCCTGCACCAAAACTGACTAGAAGTGACTATAGCATTACAAAATAGACAACTCTACTTATAGACCTCTAACTTTGTCTGTCATTTCTGAAAACTGCAGTTGGGACATCTGCAATTTCTGAAAAAAGATAGGCTAATAAAATGGTAAAAGCAAAAATATGGACTTTCATACTAGTAGCTTCAATCCTCACATGCATAAGATATCTGCAATTTCAGTTCCATCTAAAGCTATTCACAATCCCAAATATTATAAAAGTAATAAAATGCAGAAAACAACAAAAGATATTACCCAAACCATTAGTTAACAAATATGTACCCAAACTTTCTGAATAATTGATGCCTTAAATAACTTAATTTTGAGGTAATCATGTGATTCTGAGGGATTGAAATTAACAACAATGTAGAACAAACCTTTTTCCCCTTTTTCTGTTTCTCTTCAAATCCACCCAAAACCACACATGGCTGCACCTCATCAATCTGAGAGCAAAGGAACGTTACAAGGTATTGAGGAAAAAATTCCTTGTTTTTGTATGCAAAGTTTCAGACAGCAAAGATAAATTTATATACTCAAACCACTTACAACACCAAGGTCCCAAATTTCTATGGAAGGTTCCATTGAACCAATACCTATGATGTTCCCTGTGATCATATTAAAATTATTTTAAGCTAATAAGATAAAGTAAAGATATATGAAGCAGGTTTCAAGTAAAATTCAAAGCACAAATTGCAATGGTGGTGATTTCAGGTAGTCCAAACCTAGAAAGTTATTGAAACTTCAGAAATTTTCTAAAGGTCTACACATCAGAAGTTAATAGCACATACTAATTTCACTCTATTTTCTAATGAAATGCACGTGTATTCACAAAGCATGGCTTTTCTAGACGCAACACAATGGATGCACTGCAGTTATGCTTGATTCTAAACCAGAATGCTACAACAACCATGCTGGAATTTTCCCTACTGGCTGTGACATTAATGGAAACAATTTGATGTTTCCCTGCTTGGGACCTTTTACTTGTTAAATGTGCCACCATTTTAAGTAACTTGGTTAGAGTTTTGTTGACCTTTGATTAACCATTTGTACTTTAATGAGTGAAAATCCTTAAAGTACATGGCATGCTTATAGACCCCAGGCTCTGAGTTTTCATAAACTGAAACAAATAATGGAACCAGTTCAGCTGTTGCTACCTAGCACCACTTTTTCTCGTATACAAAAATTAAAATTGAAACATGTTTTTTGTAAATCTATTGCTTGTCCTTTAGTGCACTGGTCTAAATGGTTGTTTTTATTCCTGGGAGACACAACGGTGGTGTGGTATTTGAGGCATTATACTCATGTTTATTTATAAGCTTGTGTTCAATTGTATCCTTTTGACTGTCTTGTGAGAGCATTTATTAGATTCTAAGGTTCCACACTCACAGCTTTGGTGACAAAGGATTGGTATAACCCATCCAAAGCTCTTGCTGAAAGCCTTGTTGGTATCTTTATTAGCTACTACTTTTTCCCCAATTTTTTGCATTCTGACACGGACAATGCCTTACACAATTGTTATAACCTTAACATTATCTAGCACACTTGCATATCACCACCAACATTCTTTACCCATAGGACATCAACCTTTTGATTCACCAAGAGTTTCTTTACCCATACTACATTTGACAGGGGAAAAAAACATGAATTAAAAATGCTCAAATAACTCATGAATGGGTAACCACAATTTCAAATTCACAAACCATGATCGTCCCCAGTCCCCATACCATATTTCCTCTAACTTATAAGGAAGACCAGTCACCTTAAATGAGTAGTTGTGCATGGTTGAGTTTGAAAACTGTTACATGAAAGAAAATACTGTTGCTTGGCCATTTAGGATCATACACGACTCTATTTTTTTTCCTGTTTTGATACTTTCTTTGTTCTGAGGTTCTATCATTGTTGATTATGTAACTTTTATCTGTCATATGAATTTCCAAATGTATCCATCAGTCATAATGACATAAACAACACTTTTTTGTCGACTTCATATGAGCAGATTTTAAACAAAGGCCACGCAACTGTTATACTTCATTCTATAACAATATCATTTAATTTAGAAATTTCCACTTGAGAAACATGGATTCACCCTACCAATTAATCTATAGACAAACATAGTAGACTTTATCCTTTGTGTCTTTTAATAAGAAGATTTCCTGTAATTGTTACTTATAATTTGTAAGTTCCAGCGGAGAACTCATAGAAGTGACTTGTAATTGCGTTTTGCAGGATATGTATGCCAAGCTTTGAGAAAAAAATTGAAGAACTGAATCGCAAAAGGCTAGAAATTGAATCTCAAATACATACAAAAGAAGTCATCCAACCGTAATTAAGGTAACAATTCTGTCCCATTCGAGCTTTTTATGTTTAACTGTGTATAATCCGAAATGTGATCTGTAGCCTGTCAAAGGTTTATCTTGCATGCCCTTGCTTTGGAAGGAATGACTAATTTGTTAGATGATTCTTAACGTAATGATGTATGAATAGCTCTTGAAAATAGATTTGGTTGGTTTGGAACAAATTTTCAGTGTCAACTTATTTTTTTTCTTTTGCTTTTACTCATTCTAATGATGTCTTCCAACACATATTATAGAAACTGAAGTAGTAGCAACTAGCAAGGCCAATTAAGATAACAACATGCAATAGTTGAATGCATCACATGATACGGGGAGAAAAAAAAAGACCAGTGGGATAAAATTTCAAATTATGGATTAGTGGGTGGCAAGTTAAGGAAAAAAATATTTTCCTTAGTGGTTTTCATTGGAAGCAACATAAACAAGGAATGAAGAGAAGAAAGACTGTTACTTTATTTAAAAGAAATCATGAGAATAATGGAATCGAGGTGGCAGTGATTCCTTGCTGGAACTTGGGAGTGTCGTGTTGGTTGGTGCAAGGAATGGTTCAGAATCATGGAGGGTGTGTTACTTTGTTTGATGTACAAATCTAGGTCTGTCAATCCTAAATTGACAACTATTAAATGAAGTGGTGCAAGGAATGGTTGACTGTTTTTTTTTTTTACACTTTACACACTTATTATCTGTAGAATAGTCAAATCCAAGCTTCTGATATCCAGGTCTGGTGGTAGCATATGAAGTGTGTTCTAGTGTCTTCACTACACTGTCAAAGCAGGCTTAAACGAACATAATACCAATATGCAAATGTTCAACTTATATAATGATATATAATGAAACTAAGGAGCAGCATGAACCTGTGTTCGAGTTTTATCATACTTTTCCCCTATTTGACTGATCTTGTTTAGCAAAGATTGGAGCAGCAAAATAAAAACACCTTAAAGAATTAAATAATGAGGTTGTAGGTTATTAGATCTGTAAATACCAAAAGAGCAGTACCTTTATTAGGAATTCTGGAGTATAAATTCTGCCTCTTGGCCCACTTGGTGGTTTATCAGGAGTATACTTTCCAGTGAGAGCACCTGTTTAAGATAAGGATATTGCATAAATGTTTATAGCAAATTTCATTGTATGGAGTTGGAATATATTAGGTAAGTTCAGAACACCTGTTAAAGATAAGGATATTTGGTATGAACTATAAAAATTTCATTATATGGAGTTGGAATATTATTATAGATATGCATATGCTTGTTATGCTTAGGTATTATTTTTCCAAATATATATTTTTTGAAATAGGTTAACTCTTGCGAATTTGAGTGTTTGTAAGTCAAGTTTACTCTGCACCAGCACAAATTGTTAAAACTAGAGTTTGAAAATCCAGTAATTCTGATAATAATAATAATTCATGAAAAATTTACGCCTAGAAAAGACAAAATCTTAAAAGAGGGGTGCTGCATTATTTCAAGTATCAAAGATAAAGTGCATATGTTTAAATTGGGTTACCTTGTCTCGAGTTTCTGTAAACCAAATTTTATGCAATCATTAAGTAACTCAACTTTAATGTGTTTGATTATAATTCATAAATATGATTTTGTTATGCATATGTGGCTTTGGCAGATATGTTAAATGCAAAATTGTTTTTAAAGAAACTAAACATATCCAATAATGAAAAGGAGTTCACCTTGAGCAATTGATGAATATGCAATTATTATTATCCCAAGTTCATCACAGGCAGCCTTCACACCATTTTCTTCAGGGGCCTGGTAGATGAGGCTGTAGTTTACTTGGTTTTTAACTAATGGAATACCTCTCTTCTTAAGTTTCTCATAAGCCTAACGGAGTGGCTTCTCTAATCATTGAAAAAAACAAAGATGTTAAATATCTATGGTGATAGAACTGAACCAGAACTAGTAACCAATATTTTCTTATTGAAATTCTGCTATATATATAGTGTATCCCAATACCAGTGGTAGGTTTGAACATAATTAGTAGAACTCTTCCTCACTCTCTACAGAAACAACATAAAAATAGGAAATACAGAGTGTCTCAGGCAATTTGATAGGCCAGGATCTCTCCCAACAGTTATTTGATTCTCTATATATCCCACCTCTGATAAACCTTGATAATATTAATCATCAATGTAACTATGTTCTTACTAACAAATGTATCAAACATTCATCTTAGCACATTAAGATGTTATACATTAACGGAATTACCCTTTTCTAGGTAGAACTGATACATGGTTTGGCACAATATTGAAGACTTCAAGACATATAATAGTAATAAAGAATTACCACTATAGTTTGAAACTCCAACAACCTTTATAAGTCCCTTCTCAACAGCATCTCCCAGACCATCAATATACCCTGAAAATTAATTAATTGAGGAACTAAGCATTCTCTTAATCTGATATTGAATAAGTAAATAGACATCAGATTCCATAAGCCTTTTTAAATCATGTAAGCTCATACCTTCTAAGAAGAACCTCAGTATTTATGGCTCCTAAAGCAAGCTGAAAAGAGGAACGTCTTTGGTGAATTTACTGTCATCAAAGAATTCTGGTAAAAATTCACACTCACCCTTGAGCCATAGACTTCAGCAGTGTCAAAAAAGGTTAGACCTCCATCAATACTGGTATTGAAAGCAGCTCTAGCAACCTTCTCATTCCTATCTACAAATACAAAAAGCAAACATTAATACATTCAGAATGTCATATTGTCCATTTAGAAACTATTTCAATCCATTCAACTCTAAACACCATATATATTTACCTGACAGAAAAAAGGACACTTCATGGTGTCTCAATTCTGCAACTTTTATATATCATACCATCTGACACCTTGAGTAGAAACATTCATTTAAAACAAGGATCAAATAACATTCCAATAGAAACACAAAGACAAAAAGAAGCTTTGTAATAAAATCAGTTTCCAAGATTCATAAAAGAAATTACTACTATGACTACCAAGAATATAGACAGAACACAGGAATATGTACATCTCCATCTATGCAAAGTCAGTATAAAAAAAATACTGTCAACCAATTTGAAAATATGACCTTTTAAGATCATTATTATAAAAGTCAACAAACAACTTAATGACAATTTATAATTGGATAATAGTTGTCAATCCTAAAAAGCAGTGCAGAGTGGCCAACACTGAACATGTAATCACTGTTAGGATAGTGGGATGGCTGTCATTCTAACCAATTAAAGTAAAATAAAAAAATTAAAGGTTTAGACTTGGAAGAGATAACAAGACAATGATGAAAAACCTGCTTTGGAGAGATTAAAACAGAACAATAGCCACTCCATGAGTCAGCCAAACACGGTGAACATTGTTCATTTGCGGTTTAGGTTGTTGAACACTATATATACATATATATGTAGAAAGATGTGTGTGTTTGTGTGTGTGTTATCCTTTGTTTGAAATAAATTTTGTTTGTTGTTGTAGGTCAAACTGAAAGACTCGGTTACCTCATAAAGGTTTTTTTTGGTTGTTGATACAAAACTCATTTGGGCAACATCAATTACATCCGGCCGTATAATCAACCCTATACTCCATATTTTCAGGTATTTTAAATGAACAATATTGTTTTGTCCTACTTTCTTTGATTGTTTCAGCTTTGTAGTTTATTTATTACCACATGCATTGCATTATATAACCTTAGTTTCCCGTTTAAGGTTCAACTCAATGATTAATACGGATAGTTTGGATTAATCGTTGAATTGAATCTTGAATTGTCCGTTTGGACAGTTTGAGAAGTAGTGCATTTTATGCAACATTCATACATGGACATTACGTATGGTTTTTTAATATTTATTGAAATTTCGATCCCCTGCATTTTGCTTTGTTCTCTGGGTACATACAGATTGCGGTTGATTAACACGTCCGCTATCATGTCATGTACTCGGAGACCAATGCGAAATGCTGCCGAAATTTCATTAAATTAATGAAACCTTATGTAGTGTCAATGCATGAATGTTGCATAAAATACTACTTCTTGAATGGGATAGGGCCACACCTGTTTCTATACATGACATTCATAAACATGCATATCACATTTTTAATTTGTAAGTTTGACAGCAGATGGAATTCCTGGATCGTAGTTGGATGAAAGCACCACGGATTACGAATGAGTATGAAATTGGTGTTGAACAATTTCTTCAATTTACCAGCCAAATGCACCATCGTTGAGGGGAAAATTTTATTGTCCTTGTGTCAAATGTTTGAATGGGAGACGACAATCCATAGATGACATCAGAACTCATCTAATATATGACGGCATCATTCCGACTTATACAAAGTGGATATGACATGGTGAATTGCCGGGCACGCAGGCAGGGGATGAAACTGCCACCGTTGATGTCAACAACGAGGATCGTATAGAAGACATGATTCGCGACCTGGGCGAAGAACGTTTTCGCGAAGCCCATTCATCGACATATTCTAAACTGGAGTCTGATTCAAAGATCCCTTTGTATGCTGGTTGCACATCCTTCACACGGTTGTCGGCAGTGTTGTCTTTGGTTAACTTGAAGGCCAGATTTGGGTGGAGTGACAAAAGTTTTACTGAATTGCTTGTACTGTTAAAGAAGATGCTTCCTGAAGAAAATACCCTCCCCAAGACTCACTACGAAGCAAAGAAGATTTTATGTCCTATGGGTATGCAGTATCAGAAAATTCATGCATGCCCTAATGATTGCATCCTGTACCGACATGAGTATGCAGATTTGCGCATTTGCCCCACTTGTGGGTCCCCTAGATACAAATTAGCTGATGATGACGGCAATAATGAAACAAACTCATTCAGTGGTCGGCCCGCAAAGGTCTGTTGGTATCTTCCCATAATTCCAAGGTTTAAGCGGTTGTTTGCCAATGCAAATGATGCCAAAAACCTAACTTGGCATGCATATGGGAGGAATAACGATGGAAATCTGCGACACCCCGCTGATTCTCCTCAATGGAAGGCAATTGACCATATGTATGTTGATTCAGATGAAGACAAGCATCATTGAAGATCAAAGTAAAGAGTTTTGTGCTTTCAACATGCAAAAGGAAGCTTTAAGATGAAAAGTTCAAATTGATCATGTAAAAGAAAATGTATGATCTGATAATCCATATTGCATAACATGCATCATTCATACATATAGGATTATTAGGTTAATGGGATTAATCAAAGAAAA